>ML986858.1:0-45908 GCA_010094045.1 Lojkania enalia | reverse complement strand
ACCCAAGCGAGCTAATTATAATACTAAAACTATACTAAAATCGCGACTACTTTTCGTAAAATATTATACTTTCTTATATTCTATTATATTATATAATATAGTAGCCTATTCTTCTATATCTATAGTATTATTTTTATACGTCCGCGAGTTATACCTAGCCTTACTATACTACCTACAACACCTTTAAGTTAGCTAGCCTCTATTAACACGCGCTTTCTTCCTACCCTTCTTCCTATTAATACGAGTGCTAAACTCTTTTAGAGCAGTTAATTAAGCGCCTTCTTTAATTATTAGGTTATCTTCCTTCTATATATACTTTCTTTTATACGATTAATATTATATAGCAGTTTTATTAGCTACTTAAAACTTAGTAATCTAAGTATATAATAGTACATTTTTATATATTATATATATAGCATCCTTTATAAACTATTTAAACGCCTCTACTATTAAAGTAGATAAACTATCTAGATGCTTTTAAACTCTTAATTAAACGTATATAGATTAAGACCTAAATTTAATAGAATTACTTAGTATTTTTAACTCCTAAAGGGTATCTTTAACTATAAAAGGTATTAGCGTATATAGTTAAACTTTAAACTTCGATAATACTATATTTAGGTTAAATAGAATTAGGCTAGCGCCTTAAAAACTACTTAAGATATTACTCTTTATAATTGCTACATTAAAAGCTACTTTAAAGTAGAGTAAGAACTTAATTTTTATAATATAGTTAATATAACCGTATATTAGCTACTCGACTTAGCGCCTGTATATAGTCTTTAAAGACGAGAAACAACCTATATCTAGTAGCTATAATAGATGCGATAAATGTAGAGGTATATAGAGAGTAATAATATTCTTTTCCTCGTAGAGCTGCCTAAATTTAAGTAAGTCGTAGCTCTTATAGCTATTAAGAATTAGTAATCGATATATACTAATAGTACAATCCTTTATATATATATAAAAGTACTTTAACTACTTAATACTAATATTATTTATCGTCCAGCCGTTATTAGTAACCTATATAGCCTAGGTTAGTAGAATATTATCTTCTTTATACTATATAGAGAGGTGGTAGATAACGTGTTTATAAGCGAGCGGCCACTATAAGCGAGTAGCCACCCCTACTAACTTTTCACGCCTTTATAGCAATCTATCTTAATAACATAATAAGATAATTATAATATTTAAGCTGCGTTAGATTAAAGAGTATCTATAGTATCTTTCTTACAAGTTCTTAAGTTATAGCTAGTTTTCCTATAGCGGCTGTAGTACGCTAAAGTCTACTAACTTATATCTAATCGCGTCTTACTTTAATATATTTCCCCCTCTAACTACTACTTAACGTTTTTTTAAGTAATAATATCCTCTACCTCTACCTTTATTAAGGTACCTTTCTACTAGATCCTCTTCTTTTTACACTTTCTATATATTATAGCGGCCTTATTTACTTTCTTAAGCCTCGCGATCTAATTATATATAAGCATACTTTTATATACTATTACTTTAACGCCTTTTTTAAACTGGTTAAGCGCTATAATAATAGAAGCAGGTGATAAGCTCTTATACCTTTAAATCCTATCGCAAATTAATATTAATTAAGTGTCTAGCTCGCGCGCGTTATTTAGTATTTTAGCTTTTTAAAGGGTAACCTCTAGCGCAGGCGGTATTAGCGTATAAAGCTTAATATTAAGCTTTAATATTACCGCCTCTAGATTATATAGAACTAAGCTAGCGCCTTAAAAGCTTGCGCAGATATTCTCTTTTATAATTAACTACTTATAAGCTGCGTAGAAGGTAGATAAGAACTCTAGCTTTATAATATAGTTAATGTAGTCGCATATTAAGCTTTTAATCTAGCGCCTATACGCGCGCTTTAATAGCGAGAAGTAGCTAATATTAAGTAGCTATAGAAGGTATAATAAATATAGCGGTATATAGAGAGTATAGATATTATTCTCCTTGTAAAGCTGTTGGAATTTAAGCGAGTTGTAGCTCTTATAGCTATTAAGAATAAGCAGCTAGCGCGCGTCTACTCTATACTCTACTATATACTTAATAAAGTACTTTAACTACTCTATTCTAAGCTTATTAGTAGTCTAGCCGTTATTATTAACTGCGAAAGCCTAGTTGCGTAGTATATTATCCTCCTTATACTATATAGAGAGGTAGTACTAGCTAGTAAAGATAATAAAGGGTAGAATTATCTACCTAGTAGCGTTGACTGTATAGATTATAGTAACCTACTTACAATTACCTGGCTGAATAGCTTTTAGTCTACCTCGTCTCTTTAAGCTAGTAATAACTAGCTAAGCTAATATCTTACCTATTATAAAGCCTGTCTTATTAAAGTTAAAGGTATCCTTATTATAGATATTATAGGTAGCTTTTATACACGCTATAAGGTTAAACTAAGCCCTAATAGTCTCTAGATCTTTATATAAGACTCTCTATTAATTGTACAGCCGATTAAAACATATAATAAGGCTATCTATTTGCTTAATAAAGTTGCGCGGTTATAGTTTACTAACCTAGTTAGTACTATACTCAGCGAGCAGCTTATTCGCTATATTTTATACAGCATCTAATATAAGTGGAAATCCTCGCAAATCTAGGTTAAGTATATACCTAGTTATTATCTCCTCTTCTAGCTAAGTAAGCTTCTTTAAGTTAGACTAGTAATTACGTCGCGTAGTAATTCTAGTGTATTATTATTGTAGAGTTGTTTAGAGGTAGGTATAGATTAAAACAGCGCGTTTTACACTACTTATTTAGTGTTAATTTATAGCTAAGATAGTAAGGGAGATATCTGCTTTATTATAGGGTAATTAAGAAGTAGTTGGTTAAGCTATTATAGTCAGAAGGTAACACGTCGCGAAAAGTTGGTAGGGGTAGCTACTCGCTTATAGTAGCCGCTCGCTTATAAACACGTTACCTATAAAGATAATAAAAGGTAGTATTACCTATCCTATCGCGTTAATACTCTAGATAACTGTAGTCTACTTATAATTACCTAGCTAGAGCTGCTTTAGTTAATTCTATCTCTTAAAACTAGTAACTACTACTCTTATTAATATTATGCCTATTATAAAGCCTAATTTATTAAAGTTATATATATCTTTATTAATAATACCGTATTTAGCTTTTATATTCTATATAAGGTAGAACTAGTCTTCTATAACCTTAAGATCCTTATATTTAATTTTTAAATAGTTGTACTTTTAATTAAATTTAACTTTAAGCTCAGGCGTACGTTTAATAAAGTTCTCTACCTAGTTCTTTCCAACTTAGCTAGTAGAGTACGTAGCTAGTAGTAAATTAACTATATCTTAAATAGTAGTAAGCTATAGTAGAAATCCTCTTATATCTAGATCTAGTATATACTAAATAATTACCCACTCCTTAGTCTTATTAAACTTTATTAAATTAGGCCGGCAATCGCATTATAGAACTGTTTCTCGCCTTTATATACTAAGTATACTTTAGGAGATATTATAGATTAATGTAATACGACGTATAGTTAGTATTATATCTTATTAAAGAGCTTAGAGTATAAGCTATATTCTAGCTTCTTTCTAAGTTAATTCTATAGTTATTAGTTATAGTATAATACTGTAAAGTATAATTATCGCGATTTTAGTAGGGTTTTAGTATTATAATTAGTTTACTTAGGTAATCAGCTCGCTTATACTATACATTATTAAGTAGAATTATATAAGCTACTTATTTTAGATAACTATAAAAGCTACTTTAACTAAGAATTTAAAGATTACTACCTTATATAAAAGATTCTAATACTTTATATACCTTTTTATTTATTATATATACTTCAGTCTTTTAATATAGTTTACTTCTTACTATTAAAGCTGAAGTACTTATAGTATATATAAGACTTAATGCGCTGATACGTCTACTATATTAATAAAGAAGGCTTTCTTTTAGCTTTTAAGAACGTGTTTTTTAATATATTTATGTATAAGAATTATTAAAAAACCTTTACAGTAATAGAAATTATTCTTTTAAATATATATATTATATTAGATTACCTTAATATATAATTATATACTCTACTAGAACTACTTCTATAAGAAGACTTCTAGTAGTTTAAAACTCTAAGTAATATATATAAATTTAGGTTATAATTAATACTTATATAAAAGTCCTTTATATAATTACTAAAAGAGGTGTAAGAAGAATTCTTCTAGCTTATAAAAAGTGCTAAATTAATACTATATTAGAATATACTTCTTTAAACTTATAATTCTAAATTTAAAAGATAATTAGAAGAAGTAACTAAGTATAAAATATATAAAAGAAAGTATATTTAATATAGCAGTATAATATTATATAGTAAGGGATCTTTATATATAGCTGCTAAAGTATCTATAAGCTCTTAACTCTTTAAGAAGACTTATAGTACTTATATTTAAGAAAGGGCTTAACTAGCTTAATACTACTATAGTAACTATAGTAAGACTAGATATAATACTTATATGTGCTAAAAGGATAGTAGAGAAAAATCTAAATTAGATAAAAGTATATTATATATAAAATCTCTTATTAGTATTAAGTAAATTAACTTTTTATATATAGTATTTATTATATTAAGAAAAAGTAGCTACTTTAATAGTTTAGCTGCTTTAATAGTAGAATATATTATTATATATTATAAACGTTTATATATAGTTAATTAATTATATTTTAAATAGTTAACTCTATTACTATATACTATATATAAATATTAAAATGTTATATAAAAAATAGAAATATTTATATTATATAGGTTTTTATAGAAGCTAGGTTTATACTATTATATAAGTTAGCTAGGTTAGTAAAACCTTCCTCTATTATAATTATAATAAGTCGGTTATATTCTAGCTAGTAGCTAATAGCTGTTATTAGTAGCTAGTTTAGGTATTATAGTAAAAATAGTATAAGTATAGAGGTATTATAGTATTACTATAATAGTACCCCCCTTTTAATTATAAATTTCTATAAGTTAGGTTTTTATATTATATTTAAGTTATTTATAATTAAATAGTAGTTATTAATACTAGTATCAGTTAAGATTATAAGTATATTAATATAATTAGTTATTATTATATAGTAGTATTATACTAAAAATTAGGCTAGATTATATATATATTAATACAACTAATAGTTAATAGTAGTACTATATTAAAGATTAGGTTAGTTTAGTTTATATAGTAGTACTATATTAAGGATTAGTAGTAGTATTATTACTAGTATTATATTAGTATAGTATTATTGTAAGCGTTTAAGAATATACTTAAATTAAACTCTAATATCTAATTAAAAATCTAGACGTAATATTATATTTAGATCTTATTTATTTAAGTTTCTAATATAGTAATCTTCTACAGTAGTTATTTTAATAAAGTTATTAGCCGGGTACTATTTTAGATTATAATAGCTAGTCTACTTAACTAGATATTTATACTAGCGTTTCTATTAGTTATAGTAGAGATCTTCTATTTACTTAATAAGGTATTCTAGTTCTCTATTAATTTTAATAAGTTTAGAGTTATATATTTATTAACTAGATAAGTAATTAAATAACTTAAGTACTAGCTATAATAGTTATATATAAAATATAGGATATATTTTAGCTAATTTAGATAGCTTTAGTTTATAAGTATATAAGAATACCTTTATAATAATTTTATAAAAACTTATATTCTTCTAGTTAAACTTTTTTAATAGTTTATATATATATATATTTCTAGCATCTAATTAAACTAGATTACTAATCTAGTAGTTAGAGGCTAGTACGCGCTTATAATTAGCGTACTCTTATTAGAATACTTTAAACTAGTAGATAAGTATAGGTTAGATTAGGGTTAGAGTTTTATATAAGTAGGGTAGGATTAAAGTTAAAGTCTTACTAATTAATTTAAAGTATAAATAAAGTTAGAATAGCTACTTAATAATAGAATATAAGTTTAGGTAGAGTTATATAAACTAGATTTTCTTAGAGTTTAACTAATTAGTATACTTTAGAAAGTAGCTTAATAAGAGTATATATAATATAATATTCTAGGGTTTTATTATAGCTATTTATTATAGATTAAGTTAATCTCGCTTTATTAGATTCTAGGGTAGTATACTATAGTATATTATAAACTATAGTAGTACGCTCCTTAACTATTAATCTTATATAGCTTAATCTAATATAATAATATATTTATAATAGCAATTTATTATATAAATTATAGAAGTTTATAAATTTCTTAATAAATATACTTTTACGGTAGCTTTTTATTAGTAGTAGTACTAGGATTAATATTCTCCTAGTTAATCTCCTAGTTAATCTCTAGTTTTTTATTATATATCTAGACTAGAAGTTTAAAAAGATTTATAATCTTATAAGTACTATAAAGAAGGTTTAGCTTACTAGTATTTTAGGCCTCTATAGTCTAGTATAATTCTTTAGTATAATAGTCTTCTCTACTTATTATATATTTTTAAAATATAATATCCTAGATTTTCTATATAGTAAAATAATATCTTCTATCTCTAATTATATTTCTAGTAGTATTAAAAACCTATTTAATATTAACTCCTATAATCTATATTAGAAGAATATTTCTTATAACCTAAGTAAACTGTAGATACTAATATTTATTTACTTTCTACCAGCCTAATATATTAAAGTTACAACCTCGAATAGAAGGTATATTTAGATAACTTTCTTCTTCTTAATAAGTTAGTTCTTTCTCTTCTTCCTCTAACTCTCCCTCTTCCTCTCTCTCTTCCTCTCCTATATTATTTAGATCCTAACCTAAAAAACTTAAGAAGTTACTTAAGGATAAATATTATAGAGATAGTTTATAAAACTATTTATTACTTTATATCTATTAAGGTTAGATTATTATAAATAAGATATAGTCTAATATATTCTTATTATAATAATTAAGATATAGTCTAATATATTCTTATTATAATAATTAAGATATAGTCTAATATATTCTTATTATAATAATTAAGATATTTAAGAAATTGTTAATAATAGGTTTCCCTATATTAAAAGTTTTAAGTTTTATTCTATAGTTATAGTTAGAAGCTAATATAATAAATAGTTATAATAAAAGTACTTTATATATTATAAGCTTTAAGAATAGA
The DNA here is from genome assembly GCA_010094045.1 of Lojkania enalia. NCBI lineage: Eukaryota > Fungi > Ascomycota > Dothideomycetes > Pleosporales > Lojkania > Lojkania enalia. The sequence goes on along the minus strand of ML986858.1, from coordinate 38,762 downwards.
TCTAAAATTATTATATAGTTAAATAAGTAACTATACTTTATATCTATTTTTAAATAGTATTTACTTAATTTAGATTAACCCTTCTCTACTATAGCTCTTACTACTATTAGTTAATCTAAGTTATTCTCTATATCTTTAGCTAGATTTCTTTTTATATTATCTAGAAAATTAAAGAGTCTATTATATATTTACTAAATATACTAAATCTAAAGTTTTATATTTTTATTAAATACTTTAGTTATTCTTTTAAAATTATTAAGTAGGTTTATAATTAGTATTAAATAGTACTATTTAGTAGTAGATAGTTAAAATTATTAGAGATTATAGAAATCTACCTTAGTATTTTTATTATTACTAGATCTCTAAGTAGAAATCTTTAAGTTAATTTTATATTAAAGCTAGTTATTAATATATTATTTAAAGTCTACTACTTAGTTATATATATTAAATATCGAATTATATTAAGTTAGGATATCTTTTATTATAGATAGCTAGTATTTAAGTAGTAGGAAGCCCTATAAAGTAATAAAATACTTATAGTACTATAGTAATTAATCGATTACTTTATAAATAGTTTAAATCTAACTAGAAATTAGTATATAATAACTATAATAACTTACTATAATTAAAAGCTATATTTTATAAAGAGAATTTAAAATAGAAACTTATATTTAGATCTTATTTATATTATGTTACTATAAAGTTTCTCTATCTTCTATCTCTTTAGGGGGTATAAGCTTAAGATAGTAAATAATTTCCTAAATAATAAGATTAATAATATAAGTAAGATATAAAATTATATTCTCCTTACAATTCTATTTAATACTATCTTTATATAGTTTCTCTTATATTATATATATAAGTATACTATTATTAGTAGTATTATTATAGGTAACTGCTAGCAATTATTATTATATATTTATATTTAATAGAAGTACTAGTATAACTTCTTTAAATAGGGATAAAATTAAATGGTTTCTTATAGAACGTCTAGTCCTAATTAATATAGTACCCTTTTACTATAAGAAAACTTAGGTAGTTCTTTATAAACTAGATATTAAATATAATTAATATCTTTATACTTTAGTTAAGGTTATATAAAAAAGAGAATTAAACTACTATAATTTTATACTTAAATAGCTCTATAAAGCTCAATTAGCTAATTAATATAGTACTAAGTTAGAAGAACTAAATAAATTATTAAAAGGATAGGTAATCTACTATTTAAAAAGACTAGTTATTATTAATAATAATATAGACTAGTTTATACTCGAAAGTACTAGTAAAATATAGTAGTATAATTAGATCTTTATTATCGGAAGGCCTAGCTATAAATATATAGAACCTATTATATTTAGAAGCTAGAATTCTTAAATAGGCCTAAGATTTAAAATAATTTATTAGATATTTTATACTATTATAATTCTTATTTAGATATATAAGTTAAAGGTTATAGTAGTAATAGAATATAAATAGATAACTATCTAGAAATTATATAGCTTTTCTAAATTATCTCTAGATCTTACTATAATAAATAGTTAAATTCTACTTTAGTTTATTAAATATATTTAAAAGGTCCTAAGCCTATAATATTAATTTCTACTAATATAGTTTATAAGCGAGCTATTAGTATAAGTAAGCTGTTATCTTACTAAGATTTAAACGACTTAATTACGATAATTATTAACCATGTATATATATACTATAAAAAGGAATAGTCTATTAGATTATTTAATACCTGCGCTATTAATTTAGCACGTTCGAGTATTATAGCTAGGCTATTTATAGCGCCTGCAGCTCTATTAAAGCTGGCTACTCCCTTATAGCTAAATACTCTAATTATAAATTTTCTTATTAATCTACCCCTTAACGTTATTTTAATTAATTATATTCTTACCTACAGCTTTTATTAGAATCTTCTTCTTCTATAATCGCTTTCTTTTCTATTATTTTTACATTATTACTACTTTATTTACTTGCTTAAAGCTTTTAATTTAATTAGCTATCAGCGCGATCGAATGTATTATTATTATAATATCTTTTTAAACCTAATTAAAGGCTGCAATAATTAATATAGGTAATAAGTTTTAATATTACTAAATCCTGCTATAAATTATTATTAATTAAGCTTCTAGTTTACGCACATTACTAGGTATTTTAGCCTTCTAGGGGGTAGTCTCTAGTATAGGTAGTATCGGCGTATATAGCTTAATATTAAGCTTTAATAGTACCGCTTCTAAATTATATAGTACTATTCTAGCGTCTCGAAAGCTTGCGCGGATATTAGATTCTATAATTAATCGATTATCGGCTACTTTAAAGGCTAGAAGAAAGGTAGTCTTATTAATATAGTTAATATAATCGCGTACTAAGGCTAAGATCTTAGTACTATACACGCGCTTTAATAGTAAGAAACAGCCTATATTAAGTAGCTATAGTAGGTATAATAAATATAGCGGTATATAGAGATAGATAATCTTCTCCTTCTTATAGATCTCTTGAAACTTAAGTGAAACGTAGCTATCGTAGCTGTTAACAACTAGTAATCGATAGGTATCTATCGTACAGCTCTTTATATACTAATTAAAGTACTTAAGCTAGGTAATACTAATCTTATTATTTATCTAGCTGTTATTACTAGTTATAATCGCCCAATCGCCCGGTATATTATTACTCTTATACTAATAAGATAGGTGGTAGACGCTCTTAAAAATAATAAGTAGTAGAATTATCCAGCTAATTACATTAATTACTAAGATTATTATAGTCTATTTATAATCGCCCAGCTGGATAGCCTTTATATAACAGTTCTCTAACCTTATAACAACTAGCTGAGCTGATATTTGGCCTATAATAAAGCCTGTCTCGTCGAAATTATAGGTATCCTTATCTTAAATTCTATACTTCCCCTTTATACTCTATAGAAGCTAGAACCACGCGCTTATAATTATTAGATCTTTATATAGAGCTCGCTACTAATTATAAGAACGGTTTAATCGGGTTTTAAAGTGCTTAGTATACTATACGAAGTTTCGAGGCTAGTAGATACTAACCTAGCTAGCACCGCGCTTAACTAATAGTCTATTTACTATAGCTTATACGCTATTAATTATAGGCGGAAATCCTCGTAAATTCTAATTAAGGATATAACTAATAAGTACCTCCTCTTTAGTCTTTGTAAGCTTCTTTAAATTTGGCTTACAATTGCATTATATAGCTATTCCAGCACGTTAAAGGTAAAGAGTACTTTAAGAGCAGTAAAAAGTTGTTACAGCGCTATTCTCGGTTAAAACTTAACTTTAATTAATAGCTAAGATTGTAAGAATAATTTATAATTCTTTATAAGTTAATTATATATTACTATATTAAGCTATTACGCGTTAATCTAGGTAGGCCGTTAAAAGTTTAGTAAGGTAACAGCTCGCTTATACTAATAGCTCGCTTATAAACTATATTATACTATCTATATATTAATAAGTTCTATTACCCCCTATTTATCTTCTTTATCCCCTATCCGCGGATATATAATTAGCTAATAGGTTTCTTAGAAACCTTAATAGGAAATTAATAGAGTATTAATTATAAAATACTAGATTTATATTAGTATTAATATAACTATAATAAAATACTATAATAAAGAATAGTAGGAATATTATAATATTATAGGTATATAAGGAGTTAGAGTTAATAATTAAGAGTATCTAGCTATAAATTATATTTGTAGACTACTACTACTACTACTACTACTAATATATATAAAACTCTAGTAAAATAGTAGTATATTATACTATTATATTAAATATTTATTTTTAGAGATAATAGGTTTAATTATTAAATAGTATACTAATACTATACTTCTAATAGTATATAAAAGTCTACTATAATATATTATAAAACGCTATAGTCTAGAAACTATTATAAAATATAGTAAATTACTATTATATACTATAAAGTATAGTAAATTACTATTATATACTATAAAGTATAGTAAATTACTATTATATACTATAAAGTATAGTAAATTACTATTATATACTATAAAGTATAGTAAATTACTATTATTTAACATACTATAATATACTATAAGATACTATAGTATACTACCTAGAATCTAATAACTACCCTAGTCTATTTTATAATATATTACTATAGTCTATAATATAGTATAATATACTATTCTAGTTAATTAAGTTTATATATATAGGAAAGTAGTATAAATAAAATTTATATAGTATTAGAGAAGTATATTAAATTTTCTTCTACTAACTACTAGTAGTAAAGGCTAAGTTAATCCTTATTTATTAAAGTATTATTATCTAAGAAACTATTAAAGTTAGTTATATCTTTATTTAAAAAGTTCTTAAAAGTACTATTTAACTTCTTACTTAATATCTTATACTTATTCTTATATTATATAAGCTCAGCCTTAATTTTAGAGTTATTATTAACCTCCTCTTCGTACTTATCGCTTTTAATACCCTTAATATAGAGTAAGTTTAAATTAAGAAGAAGATTATTATCGAATTAATTATATACTAATAGAGGCTCTTAATATTTAGAGTAGTAATTAGTATATATCTATAATAAATAGATGTGATAAAAAATATAATAAACTTACTTCTACTCTAGCTCTAAAACTATAGCTAACTCTTTCTTAAATAGTTTCTTACTAAACTCTTACTATTTATTTTAAATATTCTTACTTTTAAAACTATTATTTTATAGTTTAAAAAGGCTATCTTAATATATTTTATATATAACCTTTTATATAGCCCCTCTAGAGCTATATACCTATAATAGACTATAAACTAATTCTTATATAGTAGATGTATTTTTCTCTTAACTAGTAGCTTTTAATAGAACTACTTAGTAACGTTTAAGGCTAATCTCTTAGTTAGTATACTTCTATTTTAAGTAGATAGTTTTTAACTTTATTTTTAACTAATTATCTATTTACTTATAAATATATATATATATAATAAATAACTATAATAACTTATTAGACTTATAATTATTAAAGTACTTCTCTACTATAGTTTTAATAGCTTTATCTAATATCTTTTTTTTTTCTTCTTCCCCTAGTACTATATATTTAGTACTTTTCTATAGCTGCCTCTTCTTAATACTCTTAGTAGAGTAATTAATAGTATAAGTATTTTTAATAGTCTTTTCCTTAGTAGTAAATAATATAGCTTTATTTTTCTATTAGATAACGTACCTTACAAGCGAGCGGCCTATATAAGCGAGCGGTCCACCCCATCAACTTTTTCAACCTTTATATACGTATAGCTTAACAACCAAGTAATATAATAGCAATTTACAACTTGCGCGATTATTCTACAGAAACCTCTACATCCTTCTAGCATGTACGAGAATTATGCCCAGTTTTGCTGCAGCGGCTATAGCGCGTTTTACACTGTCCGCTCGTACCTGATCGCACCCCAAATTGGCGCATTATAGCCCGAGTTTCCTCCTCATCATCCTTTTCAGCAATAATCATCTCTCCTTATACTTTTATTAGGGTCCCTTACGCTTGAATCTGCCTTTTTTTCCGCTGTTTCTATTTTATTACTACTTCATTCGCTTTTCGAAGGCTGACGATTTCATCGCGTATTAACCCGATCTGATATATCGCTTTTATAGAGCCTTTTTTAAGCTAATTTAGCTTCTTAATAATAGAAGCTGGCGAAGAACTTATATTCCTTTAAATCCGATTACGAATTAATATTAATTAAGCTTCTAGCTCGCGCGCGTTACTTAGTATTTTTACTTTCTATAGGGTATTATCTTATACTAGCGGTATTAGCGTACGAAGCTTTATATCAAGCTTTAAAAGTACCGCTTCTAGATTAAACAGGACTAGACTAGCTCCTTAAAAGCTTGTATAGATATTATCCTTTATAATTAATATATTAAAAGCAGCTTTAAAGGTTGAAAAGAACTTAAGTTTTATAATATAGTTGATATAATTGCGTACTAAAACTGAGATCTGATTTCTATATACACGCTTTAATAGTAAGAAGCAGCCTACATCTAGTAGCTGTAATAGGTGTAATAAATAAGCTAGTATATAGAGTAGAATAATGCCCTATTCCTCGTAGAGTTTCTAGAAATTAAGCGAGTTATAGCTGTTATAGCTATTAAAGATTAGTAGTCGACGCACGCCTATTATACGATCTCTTATATACCTATAAAAGTGCTTTAACTACTTAATACCGAGTTTATTTATTGTCCAGCCGTTCTTGCTAACTGTAATAGCCCAGTTCTTAGGTATATTATCGCCTTTATACCAGGTAGAGAGATAGTAGTAGCTAGCAACAATAATAAAGGGTAGGAGCGCCTAGCTAGCAGCATTAATCCTCTAAATTACTGAAATCCATTTATAATTACCTAATTGAATTGCCTTTAGTCGATTACGTCTCTCTATACCTATAACAACTAGTTATAACAAGATAACGCCTATTCGAAAGCTAGATTCGTCGAAGTTATATATATCCTCGTCTATAATACTATACTTCTCCTTAGTACGCTGTACAAGCTCAAACCAGCCTTTAATTACTTTAGGATCTTCGTATAGAGCTCTCTAGTAATTATAAGGCCGATTTAGGCGTGTCTTAAGCTTAGAAGTGCGTCTAACAAAGTTCCTAGGCTAATATATACTAATCTAGCCCATACCGCGCTCAGCAAGTAAGCTATTAGCTATATCTTATACAGCGGCTAAGATAGGCGCAAATCCTCGCGAATCCAGGTTAAGTATGTATTAGATAATAACCTCCTCTTTAGGTTTCGTTAGTCTCTTTAAGTTAGACTTACAATTGTGCTGTAAGCGGATTCCGGCGCGTTATTAGTATATAATCGTTTAAATTGCGTTAAATATTAAAGCAGCGCGTCTTTCGCTATTTATTTAGCCTCTTTTAGTAGCTGAGAGGGCTAAGTTTACTTGATTCTCGTTTTAGGCTGTATTCTTATTGTTTCGTCGTTGTATTATTGTTAAAAGCTCAGATGTTGCGTTTTAGTAATAGAGTAGACCGCTTACTTATATAGGCCGCTCGCTTGTAAGGTACGTTAGTATATTTAGTATTACTAAATATACTCTTAAAGGGTATTATAAGGTTAGTTAAATAGTTTTTTTAAGAACTAGCTTAACTGTATAGTAAAAGAACGTATTTGATTTTATAATCTTTTAACTATCAGCTCTATATTTATTAGTAAACTATAATAAAAAACTAGTATAATTACTTATCTATATTAACTTTACCTACTTATTTTAGTATTACTAACTTATATACCGCTAGTATATATAATAACCGCTGCTGCAGTCGTATATATACTAGAGCTTTATTTATATTAGGTTAGTTAGAGGTAGTAGTTTTAGTAAAGAAAGAGTATTAGGATCGCTGGTTCTTCGAATATAACAAGTATATTTAGAAGTCTAATAGAGTAACGAGATAAATCTACAAGAATAATTATATAAGATCTAATCTATTAAAGAGATCTTCTATCTTATATAGTTAAGTCTAAGACCGTTAAGCCTAGCTTATTAGATTTATTAGGTCTGTTAGGTCTATTCTACTATACTTAATACTTCTGCTATTATTATATATATAGATTATACTATACCTTGTTATCTAGCTAATTATCTCTCTAGTTCCTATAGTCCTACTATTTACTATCTAATAATTAGTCTTTAATATACTTCTATCTATTATTATCTTATTAGTCTTTATCTAAGTTAACCTATATAGTAGCTAATATTAAATTAAGCTTTAATTATAAAGGTAGTACCTCTTAGTATTTTATATTTATAATACCTACTTCCTTCTTTATAAGTTTATCCTAAAGCTCTTTAATCTATTACTTTATCTATTCTATCTAGGTATAGTATTCTACTATTCTTAGCAGCTTATTCTAGCTTCTAATATATTCTATATAAGTATACTATAGTACTATATCTATATTTTTCCGTTCTAGGGTTAGTACTTTATATGTTCTAATAGGTCCTATTTAGCTTATAAGTATAGTCCTATTCTTTTTCCTCTTCCCTTTTTACTATACTAAAGGTCTAACGCGAAAATACTTCTACCTATAACTATTATACTAGTTACTTAATTTTTTTACTAGGTGTTATAATAGATCCGTCTTACTATTATTTAAACTATTAGTTTATAAACTATAACTATTATAGTAATACTCCCCTTTCTTTTATATATAGAGAATATCTTTCTTAGAGTTTATCTTTCAATCTTTCCCTAACTAAGGGTACTCTTCGCTATTTCCTAGTAAATATATTAAAGGCTTATAAGGAGTCTGCTTCTACCTATTAAGATTTTATAACTACTAAGAAAGAGGAGATTTATTATCTTAAGGAATCTGCGCGTTATTATTAGATAGCTCTTTCTTATCTAAAGCGCGCTAAAAAACGTATCCGTTTTCTAGAGGAGTATAGTTTTAATTTTAGGAAACGAGAGGTAAAGTTAATAGAAGAGTAAGGGAAGTTGGAGGAAGAGGAGAGGAAGTCTGCTGTATCTAAGGCACTTTCTACTACTACTCTAAGTTCTGTGTAAGAGGCTCCTTCTATATTACTACTACTATTACTTCCTAACTAGGCTCTACTTAACAACCTATTATTCTAGCCTTCTAGTAAAACTCTTTTAACTTTATAGTATAGTTAGTTAGATTTTATACTAGTTTCTATAAACTTTCTTCTTATAGGTATCTCTCCTACTTTACTAGGTACTTCTACTAACGTCTAGACTATTTTCTTACTAGTATATATTCTACTTTATATTCCTATTCTAGTTTTATATTAATAGTTTCTTATAGTAGTATATTATCTAATATTAGTTCTAGTTTTAACTTATAAAATACTAGGTATATTTTTATATTATTTAGTAGCTTTAATTTAAAATTTATAAGTCTAACCTATTCTTTAATTAGAAATAGTTCTATCCTTTTATAATCTAGCTTCTTTATAGGCTTCTTAGTTTTTAAGTTTTTTATCGATAAGAAAACTTTACCTCTCTTTTTAAAGGTTAGTCTTTTAATCCTTAACTTATTAGTTTATTCTACTATTTTAAAGTTTCTTAACTAAATCATTTCTTTAAGTTAATTATAGATTTCTTTTATTTCTTTAACTTTCTAGTTTACTAGTAGAACTAGAGACTTTTTCTTATTCTATTTCTAATATATAATAGCCTTCTATTTATAGTTAGTTTTAAAGGGTATAGTTCCTATTATATTTTAAGTTATTCTATTATAAGCTATCTATATTATAGGTAATAATTCGACCTAATTATCTTATTATTTATTAATATATATCCTTAAATATATTTCTAGGTTCTAGTTAACTTATTCTATCTAACCGTTTATCTATAGGTAGAAACTAGTTAATATCTATTATTAGATTTCTATCTTTTCTATCTATTCTTACTAGTATTTAGATATAAATAACTTATCTCTATCTAAAATAATATACTTGTTATAGAATTGGCTTCTACCTAATCCCGTGCCACCTCGCCTATTACGTACAGACCCAAACCCCTGATATATATATATACGACCTAATGTCTATCTCCTTTCTCTCTTTATCTAGACGTTTTAAACTATTATAGTAGTAGTATATTGGTCATCTATATAGCTTAATCTGATACTCGTTTATCTAGCGTTAACAATCCGATGCGCGTTGCTGTGATAATACTTTAGAATTCTATACTTTATAAATATTATATATAATAACTTATATACTAGTTTAGATACTATTATTATTTCTAATACTAGTCTAAAGTATATATATTTTATTAACTAATCTACTATATTTATAATTATATTATATCTTCTTTCTAACTCTAATTCTATTAACTCTAGTAATTTAGTTATAAAGTTGATCGTAATCTATTTCTATAGTCCTTTAAGTACTTCTAATAGCTATAAGAATTTATAAAACTTATATTTTATAGCCTTATTCTTTTCGTATTCTAAACACTTATATAATATATCTTATACTTCTTTTCTTATATTAGTAAAAGTAAAACTCTTCTTTAGCTTTTACTCTATTTCTATTATTCCTAGATATCTCTATTCTAGTAATTTATATAATTCTTTTATTATCTACTTTTATATATATAAATATATATATAGTTGTTTTTAAGTTATATTTTTAATTACTTTTACTTCTTTACTACTTATTAGATATCGCTCTACTATTTATATATCCCTTAACTTCTACTATTAAGTTTACTTTAGTATAGTTAGTTTTATAATTTAGGCTACTTATAAGTAGTTATATATAAGAGATCTATCTAATTTCTATTTTAGGATTACGTCTCTTTTATACCTTTTCTTAGTTATATAGTTAGCTCTACGACTTAGTACGTCTGTAGCTATATTTTCTAACCCTTTCTAGTACGTTATCTTAAAGTTATAGTCTACTAGTTATTCTATCTATCGTATTTATTTTTCTATAAGTTTCTTTATTATTGTAAAATATATAAGATTTTTATAATCTATTTAGATTTTAAATAGGTATTTAGTTTCTACTAGATATATTCGCTATTCTCTTAATACTTTAACTATTACTAATAGTTCCTTGTTATATATATTATAGTTGAGTTCTCCTAGCTTTATTTTCCTTAAAAAGTAGGCTCGTAGCCTCTATTTTCTATCTTTATCTTACTAACTTAAGTAAGCGCCTATTACTTTATCTAAAGTATTAGTTTCTACTTAAAATTACTTCTCTAGGTCTAGTATCCTTAATATTAATACTAAGGTAAAGTAGGCCTTTAATTTTTTAAAGGCTTTTTACTATACTTCTTATTATTTAAACCCTTTTTCTTTCTTAGTAATCTCTATTAAGAGTACTGCTACTCTAGAGTACCTACTTATAAATTTCCTATAGAAATTCGCGAAGCTTAAGAAGGATTAGACTTATTTAACTAAGATAGATATTAGCTATTCTAATATTACTTTAACCTTTTCTTATTCTATCTTAATACTATCTCTAAATATCTAGAATCCTAAGAACTCTATTTCTATTTTATAAAACTCGTATTTCTCTAAGACTATAAATAACTTATACTCTTATAGTTTCGCTAGTACTTTTTTAACGTATTCCTTATACTCTTTTAGCGATCTATTTATATAGACTAGAATATTATCTAAGTATACTATTATAAATACGTTTAAGTATTTTCTTAATATATTATTTATAACTGTTTAAAAGGTTACTAGTACGTTTATAAGTTTAAATAGTATTACTAGGTATTTAAAAAGATCTTCTCTTATCTTAAATACTATTTTCTATTTATAGCCCTCTTTTATCTAAATTTAGTAGTATTCTTCTCTTATATTAAACTTTATAAACTATTTAGCTCCTTATAACTAATTTATAAGCTCTATTATCTTAGGTAATAGGTATCTATTTTTCTTAGTCGTATTATTTAGTTGTTTATAGTTTATATATAGCTTTAGTTTACTATTCTTCTTAAGTATAAATAGTATTAGTAATACTATTTTACTCTAGCTTAGTTGTATATACCCTCTTACCAAATTCTTTTAGATGTACTTTTTAAGTTTCTCTCTTTATTCTTAGTTTAAATTATATATTAAATTAGATTTTGGTTTCTTTTTATCTTTAATAATAATCTTATAGTTATATTTTTTATATTTAGATAATCCTCCGTTTTCTACTTCTTTATATAGCCCTATAAATTTATTATAATCCTCTTAAATTTTTAAAAGTATATTATCGTTCTATAGTTCTTTATATACTTTTTAAACTATAATAATATTTAGCGTCTATTTTATTTTCTTAAGATATTTTACTATTATAGTTGCTAATACTCTCTATATTAATTATAGACCCGAAGGACGCTTTACTTTATACTATTCTACTACCTATTCTATCTTAAATTAGCTCTATAGTTTATAAACTATCTCTTACTACTAATCTATTCTAGAATTATATTTAGTTAACTAGTCTATATCTAGTAATATATTAAATTTTCTTAGGTTTATAATATTAAAACTCTTTATATTAATATATTCTATAATATTAAGTACTCGCTTCTTAGTTTCTATTAATACAACTCCTCTATTATAGTCTATTAACTTGTTGTCTACTAGGTGTATTATATAAGATACTACTTTTTTCCTCTACTCTATATTATTCTCGTAAACCTATTATACTAATATAAATATATCTAAAGCTTTATTATTAAATAGTACTTTAAGCTTCTTCCTGTTAAACTCCGCTCGGAGTACTATATATAAAAGTACTATACTAGTAACCCTTTTAATAGCTTTTCTACCCGATTTTTTAGTATAGCTATTACTTTAGGGGCTACTTAGTTTTTTAACTAAGGTGGGAAGAACTCTACCTTCTCCTTTTCTCCTCTATATAGTAGATATCTATCTATACTATACCTTATCTATAGTTCTTAAGTATAAGCAGCCTTTACTTACTTACTATATATCTTATACTTCTATTCTAAGAAATACTGTTACTATTTAATTAGTTGGTAATTTTTATCTAATTTTTACTATTTAAGTATTTTAAATATATTTTAGTAGTACTAGCATCTAATTATATATTATTTCTAGCTTAGTACTTTATATTCCTTTAAATATATATTATTTTTAAGATATTTCTTCTTTTTAGATATATTTACTTCTGTTATCTTATAAGCTATAATATTAAGTCGTTTTCTAATTTCTTCCTATATCTCTTTTACCTTTAAAACTACTTTTTTCAGCTCTTTAGCTTCTATAACGATTTTACTAAACCGGTATAAATATTCTATTCTAAGGTAAATTAGACTTCTATAAATCTAATAGTACCTATTTTCTATATAATCTTCTATTTTATTTTAAGATAGTAAGATCCTTAATAATAATTATATATCTATTCTTAGCTATACTCTTAGCTTTATTTTAATACCCTTATATATCTAGTAATTATCCTAATAACAGCTAGCCTAATCTTTTTTATAGCTGTTCTTATAAGGTAGTATATATCTCTCTTTCTTACCTTTTACTAATTTTATAGGGTAGTTTTAGTATACTTCCTATATATACTCGAATATTTCTTTATTTATAATCTTTCCTACTAATTTTACTATAGTTTCTAGTATGTTTTAGCTGTTTTAGAACGTTACTTCTTTAAATAGAATATTCTAATATTTCTAGAGATATAACTTTACCTAATATATTTTATTATAAATCTTATATTTCTTTTACTTTATTCTTTTTAGGATTATTATACTATTAAGTTTTAATACGTCTAGTAGATACTCTATATATCTAATAACTACTACTACTCTTCTTAACTATAGCTAATAATTACTTCCTTCTTTTACTAAATAGTATATCTTATATCTATTATCTATATAGTATATCTAGTATTATATTAGTTATTAGCATCTATTAGTAGGTTATATAATTATTATCTAAACTTTCTTATTCTTTTTTAGATATTCTTTTATATAGTACTCTTTTTATCTATATAGAAGATATACTCCCTTTTAAAGCCTTTCTTTCTTAAAATTACTTATCCTTAATCGTTAGTAGTTCTTTCTCTTATCCTTTTTAACTTTTCTAAGAACTATTAGATTACTATTCTATAACGCTGTTTTATTTTCCTTCTTAGCTAGTATAAATATTTGCGGCTGAGATTACTTTTCTATTTCCTACTTATACTAATAGTTATTAATCTTAACCGCTAATTCGATTATTTCTAATAGTTCTATTAGCCTTTCTTCTTTAGCTGGGTTATCTTTAACCTTATCCTTAAGCCCTTTATAGAAGATTTCTACTAATACGCTATCGTTCTATTCTAGTCTAGTATTAAGTCTCTAGAACTCTATAGTATAATCTATTACCCTCTTAGTTTAGGTTAGTATAACAGCCTCTAATTAGCTAGGTATAGAATAAGGTAATAACTAAGAGTAATCACGTGTTATAAGAGGGGGGGATTATTCTTATAAGCTTATAATAGAAGTATATAAGTAGAGTATATAAAGGATATTTAAGTTAACTATAAAAAGCTATAAAGGTTAGAGTTATAAGATTATTAAATATAATTTAGTTCTCTTACTATTCTCCTTTACTTAATTACTTAGTTAACTAAGCATATTTAGTTACTTAGTTAACTAAGCTGCTAAGCGTATTATATATCTTATATTAGTTTTATTCTTTTAATTATATAGAGTTCTAAATCTTAATTAAATCTAGTATAGAGATTCCTATAAGGATATTTATAATACTACTTTTCCCTTCTAAACTCTTAACTTAAGAGTTTTTCCATTCTAATCTAGTATATAGTAGGGTTAATATACTATTTTTGTTAAGACTATATATATTTCTAATATCTCCTCTTTATTATTTAACTCTAGGTAGATACTATTATACTAATTATATAAACTATTTAGGCGAGATTATTATACCTTATTCCTAATATTCCTATAAAGAGTTAACTTATAAAGTAGATAAGAAGGAAACACCTAAAAAGTTATATTATTTAGAATACTTTTATACTAGTATACGTTTATTATATAATACGGATTATAATACTTAAATTACTTATATATTATAGTCCCGTAATACTAGTTTATTTCTAATTCTTTCTAGTAGTAAAGTAGGATACTAAGGTTGTAAAACTAGAAGAGGAGATTTGTTTAGCCTAAGAAGAGTTAGAATAACTTCTTAATAAGGTAGTAGCGGCTTATATAAAGATTTAGCATCTGTAGAAGATTTATAAATAAGTGAAGTATAGATAGGTAGAAGGTTATAAGCGTATGTAGGAGTAGCTTAAGGAAGAAGAAAAGGCGGATCGTAAGGCAGATCTCCTTCCTAAAGCAGAATCGTCTCTTATAATATAACTAATATTATTCGATTCTACTATTCTATCTCTAAGTTTTTTTCGTAAGTTTAGATTTTATAATATACCTATAACGCCGTAAAGCTAAGGTTTTCTTCTAGTTTTTAAGTATTATTTTATAGGTTCTTATATTTATTCGTTTCTAACTATTTAATTAGATAGTACTATTTACTATTCCGTATCTTATATTTTATTATTTTCTCGACTTTTTATTTCTAGTTTTCTCTATATACGTCTATATTATATACTACTAGTTTAGTATTTTAGGGTACCTTTTCTATAAATATAATATAGAAAGTTAGGTAGATTTTTATAGTTATAGGTAATTTAAGTCGATAGTTTACAGGTAATATTTATTTCTTAATCTCGTACGGTTTAATTTTAATATATTCTAGTTTACTACTTAGTTATTTACTTTAAATATTTTATTATAACAGCTAAACTTTTTCTCCCTTCTTAAAGTAAGATAGTTATTTATATTTCTTATTATAGTATTTCTTTATAGTATATTATAGGAACTAGAGGTCTTTTTTTAGTAAGTCTTATGTTTGTTAGATAATCTTAACTTGTTCTTATACTTAGGGTACCTATAATACTACTTTAATTAGAGTATTATAGGTTTTTAGTTTATACCTATAGTTTACTATAAATAGTAATACTCTAGTTATACTATATATAGTACTATTATACGTAAGTTATATTATTAATAGTAGTATTACTTAATCATTTTATCTATAGTTAAGGTAATACTATAGATATTACTCTACTATTTAGTTTATTTATTCTATCTATCTATCTATTTATAGGTAAAATACTGTAGATATCTTATATTTAATTTCTAGTAAGTTTATAATTGTTTACTAAAACTTTAAAGTAAACTTAGTATTTTAATCTATAATTATCTTCTATAGTACTTTATATTATATAATAATCTATTTTAGGAAGATATTTACAACCTATTCTACTAATAATACTTTATTATAGGGAATAAAGTAGGTATATTTTATAAGTCTATCTATAATTATTATAATAAAGTTATATACTTCTCCTTTAAGGTAGTCTTTTAACTTTAGTAGCTTAACGATAAAGTCTATAGTAACTTCTGTCTATAGTTTAGTTAGTATTTCTAAGTTTTATAATAGTCTATAGAGTATATATCTATTAGATTTATTTCATTAGTAGTTTATATATTCTTATAATGTATTTTTTACCTATTCTCTTATTTTAAGAAAGTAGAATCCTCTAAGGATTTATTCTAGTATTTTCTCTATTCTTTAGTATCTATAAGTAGGGGCTTTATAGAATTATCTAATAAATTCTTTTCTAACTTTAATTAGTATATAAATTCGATTATAGATATATAATAGTCTATCTACCTATTCTAGTTCTTATTCTTAAAGTTCTTTAGGTATTCTGTCTATTACTAACCTAATTAGAGTTATCTAACTTACTTCTTTAGTAATAGGTATTATTATAAGTCTCGGGTAATTATATACTATACTTCTATCTTATTATCTTTTTAGTAGTATAGCTATAGTTCCTTTCTCTTACTTATATTTTAGTAATCTACTTAATATATCTACTCTTTAGTTTTATTTTCTACTAATATAGATAATCTTAAAGTTGAATATAGCTAGTTCTTATAACTATCTAACTTGCCTAGGTGTAAGAGTTTTAATAGTAAGGAAGATAGTAAGATTCTTATAATTATAATAGACTTTAGTTTACTATTTTACTCCTTATAGGTATACACGCTATTCTTTAAAATATATTATAATAGCTAGAAGTTCTTAGTTATATATATTATAATTTATTTCTACTAGTATTAGTTTTTATAAATAGTATACTACTAGGTATTATTTTCTATTATAGATTTATATAAGAATTCCGGCTATTCTTATTCTTAATATATTAGTTTCTATAAAAGCTTTCTTTTCTAGATTATAGAGTTTTAGTACTAGTTCTTACTAGAATTATTTCTTAACTTCTTAGAAGGCTTTTTCTTATTTATTTCCCTATATAAAGGTAATATTTTTCTTTAATAGTTGAGTTAAAGATATAGTTATATTACTCTAATCGTCTATAAAAATTTAATAGAAGTTATAGAATCTTATAAAGGATTAAATATCTTTAACTAACTTTAAAATTAGCTAGTCTCTAATTACTATTAATTAGTTTAGGTCTATTTATAGTTATCCTAGTTCGATAATAAATCCTAAGTAGTCTATTTATATAGTATAAAATTCGCATTTTCTTACTTTAAAGTATAATTTTACTACTTATAATACACGTAATACTTATTTAATATATTCTATATATTCTTATTTTATTTTTAAGTATATAAGAACGTCGTCTAAATATACTATATAGAATTATGTAAGGTATAATCTTAGTACCTTATTAATTCGTTTTTAGAAAGTAGCTAGTATATTAGTAAGTTTAAATAGTATAACTAGATATTTAAAGAGTCTCTTTTTTATCCTAAATACTATTTTCTATTTATCTTCTTCTTTAATATAGATCTAATAGTATATATTCTAGATATCTAATTTTATAAAGATAGTAGCTTCTTTTAATTGGTCTCTTAAGTTACAGATAAGTAGTAAGAGGTACTAGTCCTTAATTATAATATTATTAAGAGTGCGATAATCGATATATATTTATAAGTCTATTATTTCTTTCTTATCTATAAAAAGTATAAGGTATACTACTAGTAAGTTTAATTTTTAGATTGTTCTTTTCTTTAAGTACTTATCTATATATTATTCTAGGGCTTCTACTTCTCTAAGTATTAGACTATATATTAGTTTATATCTAGGTTCTTTTCCTAATTATAGTTTAATTTTATAATTACATTCTCTATATTTAGATAAGTATTATAGTAGTATTTAGAATTATTCTATTAAGTATTAGTATTCCTTAGATATATTATATAATATATTTTCTATTAGAAATAATTCTTTTACTACTTCTTTTACTATTATAGCAAGTTATTTTTTAACTAGCTAGCTAGAGTTTTTAAGGATAATTCGTCCTATTTACTAGTTTATCTAAAGGTTTTCCTTTTTTAACTATAGAATTTCTAGGATAATATTATAGTCGATAATTTCTATAATTTAGAAGATTTATTTTTATTAGGTTATTTCTAGAATTTTAAACTTTTCTAGTTCTATAGTATATATAACTTTCTTTTAGAAATCTTTTCCTTCTATAATTTAAATTATATAGGGTTGTTCTAGTTATACTATAAGTATTTCTTTTCTAGTAATATAGTTACCAGCTATAAAATTCTTTATTACTCTACTATTAATAAGTATATATACCTTATAGCCGTAATATTATCCTAGTATTATAAGATAGTATTCTTCTACATTCCTGTATAGTTAAGTTATCTTAGACTAGTAGGCTATTACTTCTTTTATAGATATATATTTTAGGTATTTTCGTTCTAGACATTTATACTATAGTTTTTCTCTAATATATACTTTAGGTAGTAGAAGTTCTAGTTTAAATACTATATAGTTTTAGATCTATTTTATAACTTCCTATTCTATTATAGCTTCTTATTTTATAGAGTTTTCTAATATCTTATTTTTATTTAGTTGTCTTAGCTATATACCTATATTTTCTTTTCTTTTTTAGTAGGCCTTATATTATCGTTTAATATACAATATCTATACTATCTTAAAGTATACTAAGTAGTATTAGTTTATATAAGGGTTATCGTCTTCTCTAATCTAATAGTCCTATTCTTATTTATATCGTGATACCTTTAGTACCTAGTATTTTACTAGTACTTCACTTCGTAAGAAGGCTACTACTTTTTATATTATATATATAGCCTTGTCCTAATCTATTATATTAAAATATTCTTCTACTACTTTCGTCGTTTCTATCTATTTTTAGAAGTGTAAGAAACAGATCTCTCTAGGGTAGATATTTTACTATTCTTTATAAACGTCGATAATATCTTATTTTAGCCTATTCTTATTATAGAATCTTATAGGTAGTTCTTCTTATAGGGTAGCTATAAGAGCCGGTATTCTCTATTTATACTCGATTATTCCTTATTAGTATATAGAATATACTCTAGGTACTAGTTTAAATATTAGTACTCTAGTAGTAACTTCTTCTATTTATAATAGGATATTTATTTTTTTATTCTTAACTAATCCTTCTTAAACTTCTTTTAACTATCTTTTTATATATTTCTATATTACTATAAGTTATATTTTCTTCTAAAACTAATATCCTATAACTTCTTTAAGTTATTAGTATATTTAACACTCGTTTTTATTATATAAGGACTAGTATAGGGTTCCGTATTCTATAGTTACGGCTAGTTTTTCTTTATCTACTTTCTACGGTTTATCTTTTATAGGCCGGTTTTTCTTTTCTTTCTTTTTACTTCGGTATTCTTTTACTATATATCCTAGTTTCTAATAATTATAGTACTTAATATCTTTCTTCTAAGTTTTTCTTTCTTAAGTCGCGTATAGTTTAGGCTTCTTTTCTCTAGTAGTATTTAGATCTATAGGTCCGCCCGTATTAATAGCTTTTATTAAAAAGTATACCCTTTAGTAGTATACTTATCTTTTCTTATTTTTAAACTGGTATAGTTTATTATTAATTCTTTTTACTAGTTAGAAGTATAATACTAAGTTTTATAGTTGTTCTATATATATTATTACCCTTCTTATTTCTATTTTTAGTCCTCTATAGAACTTTACTATTATATTATAGTCGTCTTATACAACTTTATTCGAGAGCTATTAAAAACTCGATATATATAAGGTAATAGATCCTAGTTAAACTAGATTATAAAGTCTATCTTCTACTACTTATACTTTATTAATGCCTCTAAACGCTAGTTTAAGTTTCTATTAGAAGTATACTAGACTTATAAATATTACTTTAGTTTTACTTTTCTAGTATACTTCTATATAGTTCTTAAAATCTATTAGGAAGAACTAGAACTAGTTAAATAATTTACCTGTTAAGTAGGTTTCTATAAATAGTACTTTCTTATTTTTATATTAGATAATATCTAGGTTAGTATTAATATAAATTCGTACTACTACTAAAAATCCTTTAAGTTTAGACCTAGTTCTATTAAACTTATTAAGTAGTACTAACTTAATTTATTACTAATAATATATTATTAGTAGCATTCTTTTAACTTACTTAAGTTTCTAGATAATTCCTATAAGTTCTATTCCTTATTTACTATTTATTATTTCTTATATTCTTTTAAGACTTTTAAGAAGGTTATTTTAAGTCTTCTTTAAACTTCTTATCTATTTATCTACTAAAACTAGCTATTCCTGTTATTATATTAATTTATTCTACATTCTTATAAATATAGTTATTATACCTACCTCCAAAGAGGTGGCTTTACTAGCTAATTCCAATATTCTGCTTACGTAAGTTTCCTATATTACTTACCGAAGGTATTTCTTTTCTTATAATTAGGGTAGTCTAACTAGTCTTACTTCTTCTAGCTTTATAAGGGTAGTTAAAGTATAACAGCCTCTAATTAGCTAGGTATAGGATAAGGTAATAATTAAGAGTAATTATATATTATAGAGGGAGGGGGATTATTCTTATAAGCTTATAATAGAAGTATGTAAGTAGAGTATATAAAGGATATTTAAGTTAACTATAAAGAGCTATAAAAGTTAGAGTTGTAAGATTATTAAATATAATTTAGTTCTCTTACTATTCTCTTTTACTTAGTTATTCAGTTAACTAAGTATACTTAATTACTTAGCTAACTAAACTGCTAAGCGTATTATATATCTTATATTAGTCTTATTCTTCTAATTATATAGAGTCCTAAATCTTAATTAGGTCTAATATAGGGATTTCTAAAAGAGTATCTATAATAGTTAGCTTTAGTAACTTTCTTTATATTTTCTATTCTATATCTACTTTTTCTAAAAATATTTTAGACCTTATTCTTAAATTCTTCTTAGCTCTTAAAGAGTTCGTCTATAGATTCTCTAGTCTTCTTTATATTATCTCTATTTTCTAGCTAGTTAGCTATAAATAGTTTAGTTTATACTAGTAGTATCTCTTCTATATTTATTATTATAGCTAAAATCTTATTCTTATCTAAGAAGAAGGTTATACTATTAAACTTAAAGTATAGCTTTATTAATATAAGAAAAGGGTTAATATATTCTTTCTTACTATTAAACTTCTTTAGTAAAGCTATTTTAACTTATACTTATTATTTAGCTTTAGCTAGATCAGCTCTAGCTGTAGCTAGCTTATATTATATCTATATAATACGGGTCTTCTATTTTTATACTTTCTATACTATAACTTCTTTTAGGGCTTACAGTCTTTAAGTTATTATAATTTAACTTTATAATATAGTAGATATTTTTAAATAGTTTCTATTCTCTTAATATTAAATAGTTATTATATTACTAACCTATATACTACTAGTATATATAATAACTACTACTATAGTTATATATACGCTAGAGCTTTATTTATATTAGATTAGTTAGGGGTAGTAGCTTTAATAAAAAGAGAGTATTAGGATCGCCGATTCTTTAAATATAATAAGTATATTTAGAAGTCTAATAGAGTAATAAAATAAATCTATAAGAATAACTATATAAGACCTAATCTACTAAGAAGATTTTCCGTCTTATATAGTTAGATTTAAAACTGCTAAGTCTAGCTTATTAGGTTTATTAGGTCTATTAAGTCTATCCTACTATATCTAATACTTCTACTATTATTATATATATAGGTTATACTATATCTTATTATCTACCTAATTATCTTTCTAGTTTCTATAGTTCTACTACTTACTATCTAATAATTAGACTTTAATATACTTCTACCTATTATTATCTTATTAGTTCTTGTCTAAATTAACTTATATAGTAGCTAATATTAGATTAAACTCTAGCTATAGAGATAATACTTTTTAGTATTCTATATTTATAATATTTAATTAAAGCTAACTAATAGCTCTAATAGTTTTAATAGTAGTAAACTATCTAGACTATTAAGAAAATTACTATTAATAAGTTCTATTTTAATAGTTAATATTTTATAAGAATTATAATAAAAGTTAAACTAGTAGATAGATATAAGTTAGATTAGGGTTAGGATCTTACGTAAATAGGGTAGAGTTAAGATTAGGGTCTTACTAATTAGCCTAGAATATAGGTAGAGTTAGAATAGCTACTTAGTAATAGAGTATAGGTTAAGGTAGAATTATATAAACTAGGTTTCCTTAGGGTTTAACTAATTAGTATACTTTAGAAAGTAGCTTAGTAAGAGTATATATAGTATAATATTCTAGAGCTTTATTATAGCTATTTATTATAGATTAGGCTAATCTTACTTTATTAGATTCTAGGGTAGTATATTATAGTATATTATAAACTATAATAGTATACTCCTTAACTATTAATCTTATATAGCTTAATTTAATATAATAATATATTTATAATAGTAATTTATTATATAAATTATAGAGGTTTATAAATTTCTTAATAAATATGCTTTTATAGTAGCTTCTTATTAGTAGTAGTACTAGAATTAATATTCTCCTAGTTAATCTCCTAGTTAATCTTTAGTTCTTTATTATATATCTAGACTAGAAGTTTAAAGAGATTTATAACCTTATTAGCGCTATAAAAAGAGTTTAGCTTACTAGTATTTTAGGCCTCTATAGCCTAGTATACCTCTTTAATATAATAGTCTTCTCTACTTATTATATATTTTAGAAATATAATATTCTAGATTCTCTATATAGTAAGGTAATATTTCTTATCTCTAATTATATTTCTAGTAGTATTAAAAACCTATTTAATACTAACTCCTATAATCTATATTAGAAGAATATCTCTTATAACCTAAGTAAGCTGTAGATACTAATATTTATTTACTTTCTACCAGCCTAATATATTAAAGTTATAACCTTAAATAGAAGGTGTATTTAGATAACTTTCTCCTTCTTAATAAGTTAGTCCTTTCTCTTCTTCCTCTAATTCTCCCTCTCTCTCTCTCTCTTCCTCTCCTATATTACTTAGATCCTAGTTTAAAAAACTGAAGAAGCTACTTAAGGATAAATATTATAAAGATAGTTTATAAAACTATTTATTACTTTATATCTATTAAGGTTAGAGTATTATAGATAAAGTATAACCTAGTATATCCTTATTATAGCAATTAAAATATTTAAGGAATTATTAGTAATAGGTTTCCTTATACTAAGGGTCTTAAGTCTTATCTTATAGTTATAGTTAGAAGCTAATATAATAAATAGCTATAATAAAAATACCTTATATATTATAAGTTTCTAGAATAGATTTAAGATTATTATATAGTTAAATAAGTAACTATACTTTATATCTATTTTTAAGTAGTATTTATTTAATTTAAATTAACCCTTCTCTACTACAGCTCTTACTACTATTAGCTAATCTAAGTTACTCTCTATATCTTTAGCTATATCTCTATTTATATTATCTAGAAAATTAAAGAGCCTATTATATATTTATTAAATATACTAGATCTAAAGCTTTATATTCTTATTAAACGCTTTAGTTACCCTTTTAAAATTACTAAATAGGTCTACAATTAGTATTAAATAGTACTATTTAGTAGTAGATAGTTAAAGTTACTAGAAATTATAGAAATCTACCTTAATATTCTTATTATTACTAGATCTTTAAGTAGAAATCTTTAAGTTAATTTTATATTAAAGCTAGTTGTTAATATATTACTTAAGGCCTACTACTTAGTTATATATATTAAATATCGAATTCTATCGAGTTAGAATATCTTTTATTATAGATAGCTGGTATTTAGGTAGTAAGAAGCCTTATAAAGTAATAAAACGCTTATAGCGCTATAGTAATCGATTAATTACTTTATAAATAGCTCGAATCTAACTAGAAATTAGTATATAATAACTATAATAACTAACTATAATAAAAAGCTATACCTTATAAAGAGAATTTAAGATAAAAACCTATATCTAGATCTTATTTATATTACGTTACTATAAAGTTCCTCTATCTCCTATCTCTTTAGGGGGTATAAGCTTAAGATAGTAAATAATTTCCTAAATAATAAGATTAATAATATAAGTAAGGTATAGAATTATATTCTTCTTATAATTCTATTTAATACTGTTTTTATATAGTTTTTCTTATATTATATATATAAATATACTATTATTAGTAGCGTTATTATAGGTAACTACTAGTAATTGTTATTATATATTTATATTTAATAGAATATATAATACTTCTATTACTATAGAAGTACTAGTATAGTTTCCTTAAATAGAAATAAAATTAAGTAGTTTCTCGTAGAACTCCTAGTCCTAATTAATATAGTACCCTTTTATTATAAGAAAACTAAAGTAGTTTTTTATAAACTAGATATTAAATACAATTAATATCTTTATACTTTAGCTAAGGTTATATAAAAGAGAGAACTAAGCTACTATAACCTTATACTTAAATAGCCCTATAAAACTAAATAAATTATTAAAAGGACAGGTAATCTACTATTTAGAAAGACTAGTTATTATTAATAATAATACGAACTAGTTTATATTTAAAAGCGCTAGTAGAGTATAATAGTATAATTAGATCTTTATTATTAGAAGGCCTAGCTATAGGTATATAGAACCTATTATACTTAAGAGCTAGAGTTCTTAAATAGGCCTAGAATCTGAGATAATTTATTAGATACTTTATACTATTATAATTCTTATTTAAATATATAAATTAAAGACTATAGTAGTAATATAATATAAATAAGTAACTATCTTAAAATTGTATAACTTCCCTAAATTATCTTTAAATCTTACTATAATAAGTAGTTAAATTCTACCTTAATTTATTAAGTATATTTAAAGGGTCCTAAGCCTATAGTATTAATTTCTACTATACTATCTATATATTAATAAGCTCTATTACCTCCTATCTATCTTTTTTATCCTCTATCCGCGGATATATAATTAGCTAATAAGTTTCTTAGAAACTTTAATAGGAAATTGATAGAGTATTAATTATAAGATACTAGATTTATATTAGTATTAATATAACTATAATAAAACGCTATAATAAAGAATAGTAGAGGTATTATAGTATTACGAGTATATAAGGAGTTAGGATTAACGATTGAGAGTATCTAGCTATAAATTATATTTGTAGACTACTACTACTACTACTATTAATATATATAAAACTCTAGTAAAATAGTAGTATATTATACTATTATATTAAGTATTGATTTTTAGAGATAATAGATTTTATTACTAAATAATATACTAATACTATATTCCTAGTAGTATATAGAAGTCTACTATAGTATATTATAGAATGCTATAGTCTAGAAAATACTATAAAGTATAGTAAATTACTATTATTTGTTAAGCTGTAGTAGATAGAGTAGAAGAAAGTATATTATTATTACTTACTTAGTAAAGCGCGCTCTTTAGAAGAACTATTTAAATAGAGCTAGTTCTAATTAGAACTAGTCTATAAACGCTGATGTTTATAAGGTCTATTACCTTAATATCTACCCTCTAATATACCCCCTAGACTAAACGGAAACTACGGTATATATCTATATATATTACTCGATAGTAGCTTCTACTAGTACTAACTATAAGCGATTAACGCTTCTCCTATACCTAATTGCTGTAGGAATTAACTATAGGCTTTAGTAGAGAGGGGCTTAGTTAGACTATCTACTACTATATTAACTATTGTAATATGTTTGAGTTGTAATCGACTAAAAGCTACTTACTTTTTAATCTAGTAATAATAGATGTTAATATACTTGCTTCGCTAGTAGTATCCTTTCTACTTAATAAGCTTAATAACTAGTAGATTATCGACGTAAAGCTTTAGGGGTTAAAGTAGTTTATATAATATATCTAGCTCAGCGTAGAGTTAATAAAGCTATACTACTTCCTTAGCTATATATATAATAGCTATATATTCGGCTTCTATTATTAATATTATTACCAACCGCTCCTTAAAAGATTAATAGTAAATTGTTCCTCTAAATAGCTTAAATAGATATCTAGCTATTAATTTACAATTCTTATAATCAGTATATAATAAATTTAAGTAGTCTATAAGAGGTACTTCTAGCGTATAAGTAAAGTACTCGATTAGTATTCTTTAAACTCTATCTAATACTAAGAACTTTATAACGTAATTACACGTAGTATAGAGATAATCTACAATCTATAATATATACTTGTAGTATAGACTTATTAGATTACTACTAAAGTATTCTAGAAAGGCGATATAATATATAATATCTAGTTGTATAAGGTATATAGGATATAGTAACTTACTAATAACTAACTAATATTTATTAAGTAGTTCGGTATTATAAATATCTTCCTTAAAGCGAGCTGTAAGTTTAATAGTTAAGAGATTAAACGGTATACTATACTTATAGTAGTTCTCTTGCTAAAGTATTAATGCGAGCTTCTTAATATATAATTCTATAGAGAGTTCTATTATATATATCGTACGATTGCGCGTAATATAGATTCTAAGGTAGTAGCTTAGCAGGCTAAGATTACGGCATTTACAGGCGCTTACAACTATTTATTTTATAGCTGCTATACCTTTAACCGTTAGATAAATAAAGAGCAGATTATCGATATATACGACGATAATCTACTATAGCTCTTTACTAATAAAGATATATAGATTAGAATTAAGAGGTCTATATCTATATAATATTAAGTAGCAACTAATCTCTTTATACTAAAGTTGTAGTAATTAGCAGAGACTATAAAGTACTTTATTAAGTCGTACGATTATACTATCTAGTAGTTAAGTATAGATAGGGTTGTTTTTATCTATCTTTCTATTTAGGAAGGCTGTAACGATATTAACCTAGTTATACTCTAGATTAAGAGCGTTAACTAGTACTAGAATTGACTTAATAGTTGTAGAGCGTACTACTCCTATATATATATCTTCCTAAAGATCTAAATATTAGCGATTACTGTAGATAATAAAGCGTACTTTATACTATACTAGACGTCCTTTATTATTAAACTTATATTTATATACCTATTTAGTAAATAGTATAGTAGTTCTAGCTAGTATATAATTAACAATTTGCTAGATACTATTCTCTATATACAATTCTATTTCTTCTTCCTCTACCTTATATTACTACTCTAAGTATTAATATACGCGCGCCTACTTTAGTAATATTATAGACACTTACGCGCAGTTGGTTAATCGCACTTTAAATAGTCAACTCTATTACTATGTACTATATGTGAATATTAAGACGTTGCGTAAAGAATAGAGATATCTACATTATATAGGTTTTTATAGGAGCTAGGTCTGTGCTGCTACACGGGCTAGCCGGGTCGGCAAAACCTTCCTCCATCGTGGTTAAGACAAGTCGGTTATATTCTAGCTAGCAGCTAACAGCTATCGCTAGCAGCTGGTTCGGGTATTATAGTAAGGGTAGTATAGGTGCAGAGGTGTCGCGGTATTACCGTAACAGTACCCCCCTCTTAGTTATAAGCTCTTACGAGTTAGGTCTTCGTGTTATATTTAGGTTATTTATAATTAAGTAGTAGTTATTATACTAGGGATTAGGTTGGTTCGGTTCTTATAGTAGTATCAGATTAGACCCTAGCGCCCAATTAAGAATCTAGACGTAATATTGTATTCGGGTCTTATTTATTCGGGTTTTTAGCGTAGTAATCTTCTGCGGCAGTTGTCTTAGTAAAGTTACTAGCCGGGTACTATTCTAGGTCGTGATAGCCAGTCTACTTAACTAGGTATTCGTACCAGCGTCTCTATTGGTTGTAGTAGAGGTCTTCTATTCGCTCGACGAGGTATTCCGGTTCTCTATTAATCTTAATAGGTTCAGGGTTATGTACTTGTTGACTAGGCAAGTAGTCAGACGACTTGGGTACTAGCCGTAATAGCGATATATAGAATATAGGATGTATTTTAGCTGATTCGGGTAGCTTTAGTTTATAAACATGCGAGGACACCTTTGCGATAACCTTATAGAGGCCTATATTCTTCTAGTTAAGCTTTTTCAACGGTCTTCGTATGCGTATATTCCTAGCGTCTAGCTAGACTAGATTACTAACCTGGTAGTTAGGGGCTAGTATACGCTTGTGGTTAGCGTACTCTTATTAGAGCGCTTGTACTTAGGTGAGTTCTTCTCTAATATACTCTGTAATATCCTTCATCTTATCAACTAGTCTATTAGCTTTCTAGGCTATTAGGGACTGTTTTAGCGGTTAATAGATCCCTGTAGGCGGCTCGAAGCCTATTTAAGGGTGCTGGCTAAAGTAGGCTAGAAATGGGGAGACTTTTATTAATTTAAATACTATGTTGTTCGCTTTAAACTGCGCTATTAGCAGCTATTCAACCTAATTATCTTGTTTATAGCTGGTATAGGCTTGGAGAACTTGTTCTATTACTGCGTTAGCATTCTCTATCTAGCTATCAGTCTCTAGATAGAAGCTGGTTAATATACACGTATCAATTTATAGCTGTCTATAGAGCTCTTAGTAGAAGGTAGAAATAAACTATATCCTACAGTCGGATATAATAGTACGTAGCAGTCTATAGTAAACTTATATATAGCGATAGAACAGTTAGATAATATTAGGAGCTTCGATTCTTGCGCATAGTATCAGGTGTCTGTACTTACTAAGCCTATTAACCACCACTATAATATTCGTACAACCTTCTAATTCTGGTAGATTAGTTATAAAGTCTATAGAGATGTCTTAAAACCTTCGTTTAGGTATAGGCAACGGTTTTAGTAATCTATAGTACTTCTCTCTAGAAGCCTTACTTCTTCGGCATATATAATAACAGCCTATATATCGTCGTACCGAGTCGAATATCTTTAACTAATAGTACTCGCGCTGGAGTAGTTCTAAGGTTTTTCCTTAACTAGGGTATCCACTAGACAGCGAGTTGTAGACGGCTTGTAGTAGCTTAAGCTTTAACTCGTCGTAGTTTAGTACTACGAGTCGATCTTAGTAGTATAGTCGGTTATTGCGCTCTTTACAGTTAGCTAGAGTTAGGAGTTTAGATTAATAGGCTTCTTCTCTTAGTAGCTTTAGGGTATTTTAGATCAGGTTATCGTTCGGGTATTCCTCGTCGATAATTTCTATAATCGGTCGGCCTACTTCTATCTATCAGAATAGTTCAGGACGAAGTAATATCTGTTAATAACCTCTACGGGCCTCTTTTTATATAGGCTTATCTTATAACCTTCGAGTTAAGGTATTAGGCTTCTCTCTAAGTTTTCCGGGTCGGTATATAATACTGAAGTTGAACCTTAATAGATATTCTAACTAACGGGCCTATTAGTAGCTTAGCTGCTTCGTTGTTACGAAGTACTATAGGTTCTTATAATCGCTTAGCACTTCTATAGGAAATGCTGTGCCTTCTAATTCGGGCCTCTATTACTTAAAACATTAGATAATCGCGAGCAGTTTCTTATCGTATATCTTATAGTTGCCTTTAGCAGGGTTTATGCGCTTAGAAAAGTAGGTAACAGGTCTTAGTTCACCGTCAGCGCCTCTCTAGGATAGTACACCGGCTGTTATAAAGTTAGACGCGTCGGCTTCTACTACTATTAGTAGTTTAGGGTTAAAGTATTAGAGAATTAGTATAGAGATAAAAGCATCCTTTAGGTGGTCGAAGGAATATTAACAGCTATTGTTCTAGTCGAATCAAGTGTTCTTCTTAGTTAGGGCTACTAAAGGGGAGACTTTCTATAAGAAGTTACTAATAAATCGTCGGTAGAAGTTCGCGAAGCCTATAAAGGCTTAAATATCTTTTACATTCTTAAAGTATTCCTAGTTAACGATTGTCTCTACCTTCTTTAGGTCTATACGGATCCCTTCTATAGTAATTATATACCCTAGGTAGATTACTTCTAACTAGTAGAACTCGTACTTATCTATATTAAGCTGTAGACCATTCGCTTTTAAGGCTTTAAGGACTAGCCGGATATACTACTTATAATCCTTCAGATTCTTACTAAATATTAGGATATCGTTGATATAGGTAGTATAGAATATATTAAGGTATAGTCTTAGCATGTTATTTATAAAGTACTGGAACGTACTTAGAGCGTTAGCTAGGTTAAAGGGTATTACTAGGTATTTAAATAGCCCGTAGCGTATATAAAAGGTAGTCTTCTATTTATCTTCCTTAGCAATCCTTAGCTTATTAAACGCGGCAATAATGTCGAGTTTTATATAGTACTTAGCCTTACTAAGTCGGGTTAACGTTTCTTAGATCAGTAGAATCGGGTATCAGTTCTTAATAGTAATAGTATTTAGGGCTCTATAGTCTACGCAGAATTAGAGGCCACCTCTAAGTTTCTTTACAAAGATTATAGGTGTAGCTACTAGTAACAAGCTTGCTCTAATAAATCCCTTAGACAAGTTCTTGTTAAGGTACTTCCTTAGTACCTTCAACTCGTTCTAGGATATCCCGTAGAGTAGACCGAAGCTGGTTTACTTACTATTCTCTAGTTTAATCTTATAATCGTACGGTTGTCGTTTAGGTAACTTATCTACATCCTTATATAAGAAGATAGATAATAGGTTGTAGTATTCTTTAGGCACTTTAGTAATAGGGTTAGTATACACCTTTAGGACTAGAGCCTTATTAATATCAGCTATTAACACAGCAAAGATTTTATAGTTAAATCGCCGGGAGAGTTAAACTAGTAGTATAGTACCTATATAGTATATATTTAGCTATAGTACGGACTTTAGGTATTTAGGCTTAGATAGATCCTCTTAGCTATAATCTTTATCTAAGGTTAGGTCGGTTTTAGTTTTAAGTTCTTTTAACTAGTATAGCATCTTAGGCTACTAGTAATTATATTAGGTATAGCTTAACAGGTAGAGCTTTAAGCGGCGCTACCTGGGCTTTAGGCTATATAAGAATCGTAAATTAGTTACTCTAAAATCTTCTTTTATATTAGATTTAGATAGTTTATAGTCTTTAATAACTATTTAAGTAGCCTATTAGTAGATAGCAGCGCTAGTAGATTATAAGTATTAAGTTAGGTATTAGTTGGCGGTAAAGACTAGTTGTTTATTCTCGTAGTCTAGGTTTATACGATACTTATATATTTATAGCTATCTTAGAATCAACTAGTATTTTCCTAGTATAATTATATAGAGATATACTGTCTCTGAATAGTTTAGGTATTAGAGGGTTAGGATAACTAAGTAGGAGATAGTCCCCTTATAGAAGACTTTTCTATTAAAGCTAGTTAGGTGTAGATTATACAGGAGTCGTATCTTTCGGAGTTTTAGGGTATATACGAGGTCTCTATAGATATAGCTATAACTAGTAGCCCTAGTATTAATAAGAATATTAATATTTTACTAGACTAGGTCTTAACGGATTAAGAAAGAAGCTAGGATCTAGTAGTCCTATAACTGTTTCTATAGAGGCTGGTTCTATAGGTGTATAGAGATTTGGTATAGGCGTAGTCCTGGGAGGCGACTTACTTCTAGAACGGACCTTTTAGCAACGTTCTAGTCGGTAAGACTAGCTGCGTTCGAGAGTAAAAGTAACAGCCTTATCTATAGGATAACGAGCGTGTTGAGGATTGGTTGGAGGATTAGTCGGAGGATCGAGAGTAGGATCTACTAGGTATAGTAGGGCTCTGAGACCCTTAACGGATTAATAGTAGAGGGGCGCTATATTCTAGCGAAATATATCCCTTACTGCTATACTTATAATAGCGTCCTTTACGGCGGCGCCTTTCTCGTTTATTAGAACCTACAGGCGTGTAGCTAGAAGCATCGAGTTTTATAGTGTTCGGGTCCTTCTAGTAAGTAGTATAATGCTTTAGTTGTTTACAGTAGTTGCCGGGCAGGTAATATAGGTCAGTATTATACAGGGAAATTAGGTTAGTATAGTCGTTCAGGGTGCTAGGTATTATAACACCTATTATAGCACGGTGGAGCTTATTAGAGAGAGAACGTTAGAGATATATAATTTGTCCGGTCTCGTTCAGTTTAGTATCTACAATTAGGCGTCGGAATTTAGTAAAGTAAGTAGGGAACCTGCTTCGGCCTTGCTTTAAAGTCTCTAGCTTACTCCATACTGTAGTCTCCTTGTTCCAGTTGCTATAGGTGGATTCTAAGAAGGCGACCAAGCTGTCTATAGAGTTGATACCCTTATCTATTAATAGGTTAACTAATATTACTAGGTCTTGTTCTAGGCGGGAATAGGTATATAGAAGGCGGGTACATTTAGTTAGGTATCGGTCAGCGTTTCCTTCTAGTTTATAGCGGAGCTTCCTAACAAAGTATAAAAGCTCTAAGCGTTTACTAGAGAATATTAGAGGGTTAGGTAAGCAGTCGGAACGGAAATACGGGTTATATATAGTCTTAAGCGGATTAGGGGTTAACGCAGATATCTGTTCAGAAGCTAGGGTTGTAGGCTAAGTTAAGCTAAGGGCGGGTAATAGTTCTGTTGCTGTTAATATGCTAGTAGCTGGTAGAGGGGTAGCCGTTTAGCGGCTACTGAATTCCCTTTGTATCGCTTTAAGGTCTAACTTATAGCGGTTCTCCTAGGTTACTAAGGCCTCTGCTAGCATCTCGTTCTTCTGCTGTAAAAAGTCCAGCTTGCCCTAAATCTCTTTAAGCATATTAACGAGCACATTCTCATCTATAATGTATAATAGTAGATGATATAATATAATATTACGGACGTTTACGCGCAGTTAGTTAATCGTACTTTAAGCAGTTAACTCTATTACTACATACTATATGTGAATATTAAAACGTTGCGTAAAGAATAGAGATATCTATATTATATAGGTTTTTATAGGGGCTAGGTCTGTGCTACTGCACGGGCTAGCCGGGTCGGCGAAACCTTCCTCCATCGTGGTTAAAACAAGTCGGTTATATTCTAGCTAGCAGCTAACAGCTATCGCTGGCAGCTGGTTCGGGTATTATAGTAAGGGTAGTATAGGTGTAGAGGTGTCGCGGTATTACTGTAACAAGTAAAATAGGCTTAGGTAGGAGATTTAGATCGTCTCTTATACTATAAGTATCTGTTATAACTGCTAAAGCAAAATTTTATATAAGAGTAAAAAAAATATTTAGTATTATCTTATCTTAAAGAAATATATTGTTAACTATTAATACTATATTTAAATTAAACTGTTAGAACGTATAATATAAGGATTAATATATAGGCTCAGCTAGTAGAGCTGCCGTCTTACAAGGACAGCTATAAAGCTTCTTTACTGGTAGTAGAGGTAGCAGCGACGGCGATAGATTGTTCTTATTACTCTATTACTCGTCTATCTCTTATTACTCCTACCTAAAATTGTATCTTCTACCTTATTTAAGAAGATTAATATATTTATTATTATTTAGCTATAAAAGTATTTGTAGAGGTATTAGCTGCGGTAGTAACATATCTTCTAGATTCTATACACCCTTTAGATAGTTAGATTCCTCTTCTTAGATATATAGACGCTTATTATATTAAAGTTTTTAAGCTTAATAAAGTATATAGCCTATAACTAGTAGATATTAAGAGAAGGTTATAGAACTTAATTATATAACTTTCTTACTCTGTAGATCCTATATAAGGAATATCCGAGATCCCTTACGGCCGATTATATAGCTCTTATAGCTACGTTCTTTAAACTTCTTACTTTTAATATAATACTTCTTTAGAATAAATATATAACTAATCTCTCTCTAATAGTAAAGGTTGTAGAGATTTAATACTGGATTTTAACAACCTAGAAATTCGTTAAATACTTACAAAGGTATCTTACTATTAGTAAATACTATAGTAAGTAATAGATTAAGGAGTTGTACTATATACTTTACAGTATATAGCTAGAATATTAGTAGCAGGTACGGCACTCTAATAAGGATGTATCGCACTTTATCTATAATAAGCTTATTACTAGCCTTAGTAATACTGTTCTAGTATGCTGTATATAGTATTAAAGGCTATAACTACGTTCCCCACTTCTTAAAATATTTAATAGTTACCTAATTAATAAAGCATTTATTATTATTAAGATAATAGACCTTAATAATCTTATTATACTAGGTAGTAACTATTCTATTAAAATTAAATAGTACTTGGGTAATTTCTGCGCGGAATTTAATAAAGTAGATCTATTAATAGTATATAAAATCGTCTATAAGGAGTAACTAGTATTACTCTCTATTAGGATCTAGTAGTAAGATATAACTAATAATATCGAGATGTATAACGTTAAATACTTACTAAGCTTAATATTATAGAGTATAAGAGATCTATTAATAACCTTTTACCTTATAGTATATCTCGCAGTTAAACTTCTTAGTATTTTTAAGTTTTAAGCTATTAACGGTCTTAAGTAGCTGCTTTAAATTATCTAGGTTTATATAGCCCCAGATTTTATAAGCTTCTTATAAGGTAATCTCTTGCTCTTAAACTAGCTATAAGCTTTAGGGAGAGAATGCAGCGATATAGGCTATTAAGAAAGCTACTTATACCTCATCTATATACTTAAGAAAAGTAGGTATTCTATTAATCTTAGAGACGTAGGTAATCTTACTATTATCCTCGATGTGTAGTAGCTTCTAATAGAGACTGTAGTAGTATAGTCCTTTTAGTTGAAGCTAACCTAGGGAGATAATAGAAACGTAGATACTTAGATAGTATAATACTTCTATAAAGCGTATATTAATAGTACTACTACTAGCTAGGGAAATATAAAGCTGTATTATACTTTTACCTTCTACTCTAGTAAGACTACTACCTATCTTTATATATCTTATATTAGATTGTCCTATTAAGATAAACTTAGTTCTATTATTATATATATACTTGTTAGCTCTAGTATTAAAAATAATTTAATTCTTATAGGGCCTCTATAGTATTTACTCGATCGTATATCGCGGTATTAATAAAACCTGAGTATTATAGCTACTTACTAATATACTAGTAACAGCGCTAAAATTAGCTGATAGTATATAGTTTAATTAAGCTAATTAGATTAATTTTTATACTAATTCTAGGTATTTATTAAAAAATTATTTTAATACCTTTTTTAAATATATAAACTAGCAGTTTAATCTACCCCCCAGATATTTATATTAGTAGCTAGGATAGTACCTCCTTTCTATAGGCTTACTATTAGTAGGCTTACTCCTAGTCTTAGTATTACTCTTACTCTTACCTTTATACTAATTACTACTAAGCTACTATATATCTTTTAACTGTACTTAAAGTACTATTACCTTCTTAACTAGATCCTTTTAATGTAATTTATTATTAATCTCGTTAATTATAGTATTAATATCTAGAACTCTACTTTAATATAAGATCTAATACTATTACTACGTATAGGTTTTAAATTAATCTTTAATAGCAACGATAAACTAGAATATAATACTCTTAGAACTAGGCTTAAAGTTAATATCGGCTAATCGCATAAGACTAGCTTTAAATTTACTAGTAAATTAAGATATACTATTATAGTAACTACTATATAGGCTAAAGAAATTAGCCTAGAAGGTATACTCCTCTATAAGACCTTACTCTTTATAGTACTTAAGGATAGCATCTAAGAGTACTTCTACTATCTTATATAAGTATAGACCTTTAAGTGTCTCTTAGTAAACTATAGCAAGTAGAATACTTATAATAAAGGCTTCCTTCTTAATATAATCGTGATAGTCCTTCTACTATTAGTTATATTATACCTTATAGGTATTATTAGTGCGTTGAATATTCTCGAAATTACTTTACTAGATAAGTTTTACTACTTACAACTCTATATCGTCTAGATATAGCGGTAGGTTCTAATATATTAGCTTACTAGACTTAAGTAGTAGAGATACTTCTTCCAGGATATCCTTAACAGCCTTATTAACAACTTAGTTTTATAAGGCGACTTCTTATAGTAAAATATTCTTACTATCCTTTACTAGGTTTATAACTCTCTTATAGTCTATTATAATAGTATCGCGTCCTATATTAGTAGTATAAGCTAAGCTCGGTTAGTTAACTAGATACTACTATTAGGCTACCTATTAGTTAGTAATAGTAAGCTAGGGATCGATATAATAATTAATCTAATTTACTATAGGCTGGAAGTATAACTAAAAGCTTATAACTTATTAAACTATAGTAGATAGAATAGAAAGAACTATATTATTATTACTTACTTAGTAAAACGCGCTCTCTAGAAGAACTATCTAAATAGAGCTAGTCCTAATTAGAACTAGTCTATAAACGCCAATATTTATAAAGTTTATTACCTTAATATCTACCCTCTAATATTATTTAACGTATTATAATATACTACTATAGTCTGTAATATAGTATAATATACTACTCTAGTTAATTAAGTTTATATATATAGAGAAGTAGTATAAATAAAATTTATATAGTATTAGAGAAGTATATTAGATTTTCTTCTACTAACTACTAGTAGTAAAGGCTAAGCTAATCCTTATTTATTAAAGTATTATTATCTGAGAAACTATTAAAGTTGGTTATATCTTTATCTAAAAAGCTTTTAAAAGTACTATCTAACTTCTTACTTAATATCTTATACTTATTCTTATATTATATAAGTTTAGCTTTAATTTTAGAGTTATTATTAACCTTCTCTTTATACTTATTACTTTTAATACTTTTAATATAGGGTAAGTTTAAATTAAGAAAAAGATTATTATCGAATTAATTATATACTAATAGAAGCTCTTAATATCTAGGATAGTAATTAGTATATATCTGTAATAAATAGATATAATAAAAAATATAATAAACTTACTTCTACTTTAGCTCTAAAACTATAGCTAACTCTTTCTTAAATAGTCCTTTAATAAACTCTTACTATTTATTTTAAGTATTCTTACTTTTAAAGCTATTATTTTATAACTTAAGAAGGCTATCTTAGTATATCTTATATATAACCTTCTATACAGCCTCTCT
The DNA here is from genome assembly GCA_010094045.1 of Lojkania enalia. Classification (NCBI taxonomy): domain Eukaryota; kingdom Fungi; phylum Ascomycota; class Dothideomycetes; order Pleosporales; genus Lojkania; species Lojkania enalia. The sequence continues at coordinate 1,886 of ML986858.1, read as the reverse complement.
AGAGCAATATACCTATAATAGACTATAAGCTAATTCTTATATAGTAGATATATCTTTCTCTTAACTAGTAGCCTTTAATAGAACTACTTAGTAACGTTTAAGACTAATCTTTTAATTAATATACTTCTATTTTAAGTAGATAACTTTTAGCTTTACTTTTAACTAATTACCTATTTACTTATAAGTATATATATATATAATAAATAATTATAATAACTTACTAGACTTATAATTATTAAAGCGCTTCTCTATTATAGCTTTAATAGCTTTATCTAATATCTTTTTTTTTCTTCTTCCCCTAGCACTATATATTTAGTACTTTTCTATAGTTGCCTCTTTTTAATACTTTTAGTAGAGCGATTAGTAGTATAGGTACGTTTAATAGCCTTTTTTTTAATAGTAAGTAATATAGTCTTATCTCTCTATTAGATAGCGTACTTAGTATTACTAAGTATATCTTTAAAGGGTATTATAAGATTAGTTAAACGGCCTTTTTAAGAACTAGTTTAACTATATAGTAAAAGAACGTATTCAATTTTATAATCTTCTAACTACCAGCCCTATATTTATTAGTAAACTATAATAAAAGACTAGTATAATTACTTACCTATATTAATTTCGCCTATTTATCTTAGTTAAAGCTAACTAGTAGCTCTAGTAGCTTTAGTAGTAGTAAGCTATCTGGACTATTAAGAAAATTATTATTAATAGGCTCTACTTTAATAATTAATATTTTATAGGAACTATAATAAAAGTATATAATAAATCGAAGATTTAGAGTTATACTAATAAGAGTATAGTAGGAAGAAGAGTTATAATAGAGTATTAGGCTTAATATAATAAGTATATATACTATTTACTAATATAGATTAAATAGAAGTAATAATAAAATATATATATATCTAAATAAATATAAAATATTAGTTAGTTTAGTATAAAAAACTATTACTAAAAAACGTACTACTAGTTTTATAAAATAGTAAGTTATTATAGTTTTTTATTATAGTATTCTTATAATATATATTTAAATACCTTATTAACTTTACTTTATAATTTTAATTTAGTATTAGCTCTTAGTATATATATATCTTAGTATCTATATTTATATTTTAGGTATCTATTAATAAACTTTAATTTAGTTTTATACCCCTAATTTTAATTATTAATATTAACTACTCTATCCTACTACTATTAATATATAATATCTTATACTTAAAGAATAGTACGATCTAAAATCGTTCTAATAGATAGTAAATTTCTCTAAAAGTAGCTCGCTACTAAATTAGCTTATAAAGTACCTATACTAGTAAAGCTTATACTAGTAAAGTATTACTATTACCCTAAGAGTAAGTTATTATAGGTTTTTATTATAGTTATATACTTATAAAATATAACTATTATACTTTAATAGATTAAACAATATTAGAAGAGTACTAAACTTCTCCTTTAAAAGCTCTCTTTTTTACAGCTAATTTATAAAATTACTACTATAGTTTAGGAGAATACTTATAATAGTAAGATATATTAGTAATAGAGTATAATTAAGGTTCTCTAAAAATCTACTAAAGTTTTTCTTATTAGGTTTTTTAAAGGTATATATTTTTTTATATAATTTATACTATATAATACTAACTATATTAGACTATAATATAAATATAATTTATATAAAGTAGGTTACTATCTAAAATAAGAATATATATTTAGTAAAGTAATATTATAAGAAATTTAGTCTTCTATTAAATTATAATTATAATCTCTAGATAGTTTTAGGCTTAGAAAAGGCTACTTTAAATAAAACTAGTTTTCTACTATAATAATTTATAGTAATAAATATTTAATATATAATTATTTTCTATAATTATAGAAGAATCCTATAGAGTATCTCT
>ML986857.1:34340-45966 GCA_010094045.1 Lojkania enalia | reverse complement strand
ATAAGGTTTTTATAGTAAGTATAATTAGCCTATATATTAGCTAGTAATATATTTTACAAGCGAGTCGCCTACCTAAATAAGTCGCCTACTTTTACTAAAAAGTTATTATTATAGTAATATTACGACACTTTTATACTTATACTACTCTTACTATAATACCTAAACTAGCTGCTAGTAATAGCTATTAGCTATTAGCTAGAATATAACCGACTTATTATAATTATAATAGAGGAAGGTTTTACTAACCTAGCTAGCCTATATAGTAGTATAGACCTAGCTTCTATAAAAACTTATATAATATAGATATCTCTATTCTTTATATAATATTTTAATATTTATATATAATATATAGTAATAGAGTTAACTATTTAAAGTACGATTAATTAACTATACGTAAATATTTAAAATATTATATTATATTATCTACTATTATATATTATAAACGAGAATACGCTTATTAATATAATTAAAAAGATTTAGAGTAAACTAGACTCTTTATAATAGAAGAATAAGATACTAGTAGAGGCTTTAGTAATCTAGGAGAACTGCTATAAGTTAGACCTTAAAGTAATATAAAGAGAATTTAGTAGCTGTTAAATAACTACTCTTCTACTAGCTACTAGTATATTAATAGTAATAGAACTATTACCCGCTCTTAGCCTAACTTAGCCTATAACTCTAACTTCTAAATAGATACCTATATTAACTTCTAATCTACCTAAAACTATATATAACCTATATTTCTATTCTAACTATTTATTTAACCCTCTAATATTTTCTAGTAAATGTTTAGAGCTTTTATACTTTATTAGAAAGTTCTACTATAAACTAGAAGGAAATATTAACTAATATCTAACTAAATATACCCGCCTTTTATATATCTATTCCCGCCTAGAATAAGATCTAGTAATATTAGTTAACCTATTAATAGATAAGAGTATTAACTCTATAAACAGCTTAGTCGCCTTCTTAGAATCTACCTATAACAACTAGAATAAGAAGACTATAGTATAGAGTAAGCTAAAAACCTTAAAATAAGGTTAAAGTAGGTTCTCTACTTACTTTACTAAATTTTAATACCTAATTATAGATACTAAACTAAATAAGATTGGATAAATTATATATCTCTAATATTCTCTTTTTAATAAACTCTACTATACTATAATAGGTATTATAATATTTAGTACCCTAAACAACTATACTAACCTAATTTCCCTATATAATACTAACCTATATTACCTACCTAGTAACTACTATAAATAACTAAAGTATTATACTATTTACTAGAAGAACTTAAATACTATAAAACTTAATACTTCTAACTATATACTTATAGATTCTAATAAATAAGAAAGATACTACTATAAAAGATACTATTATAAATATAGTAGTAAGGGATATATTTTACTAGAATATAGCACCTCTCTACTATTAATCTGTTAAGGGTTTTAGAGCTCTACTATACTTTATAGGTCTTACTCTTAATCCTCTAACTAATTCTTTAACTAATTTTTAATATACTCGTTATTTTATAGATAAAGCTATTATTTTTACTTCTAAACGCAACTAGCTTTATTAATTAGAACGTTATTAAAAAGTCTATCTTAAAAGTAAGTTATTTTCTAGAATTATACCTATACTAAATCTCTATATATTTATAGAACTAGCCTCTATAAAAATAGTTATAAAACTACTAGATTCTAGCTTCTTTCTTAATCTATTAAAACCTAGTCTAGTAAGATATTAATATTCTTATTAATACTAGAGCTACTAGTTATAACTATATTTATAGAGACTTTATATATACCTTAAAACTTTAAAAGATATAACTCTTATATAATCTATATTTAACTAGTTTTAATAGAAAAGTTTTTTATAGGGGGACTATTTTCTATTTAGTTACTCTAACCCTCTAATACCTAAACTATTTAGAGATAGTATATTTTTATATAACTATACTAGAAAAATACTAGTTAATTTTAAGATAGCTATAAATATATAAGTATTATATAAACCTAGACTATAAGAATAAACAGCTAGTCTTTACTACTAACTAATATCTAACTTAATACTTATAATCTACTAGTATTACTATCTACTAATAAACTATTTAAATAGTTATTAAAAACTATAAACTACCTGAATCTAATATAAAAGAAGATTCTAAAGTAACTAATTTACAACTTTTATATAGTTTAAAGCTTAGATAGTACTATTTAAAACTCTATCTATTAAATTATATCTAATATAATTACTAGCTACTTAAAATACTATACTAGTTAAAAGAATTTAAAATTAAAACTAATCTAACCTTAGATAAAGATTATAACTAAGAGAACTTATCTAAACCTAAATATTTAAAGTCTATACTATAGCTAAATATATATTATATAAGTACTATACTACTAGTCTAACTTTTCTAGTAATTTAACTATAAAATCTTTACTATATTAATAGCTAATATTAATAAAGCTTTACCCCTAAAGGTATATACTAACCCTATTACTAAAGTACCTAAAGAATACTATAACCTATTATCTATCTTCTTATATAAGAATATAGATAAATTATTTAAACGATAACTATATAATTATAAATTTAAACTAGAGAATAATAAGTAAGCTAGTTTTAGTCTATTTTATAAGATATTCTAAAACGAGTTAAAGATACTAAATAAGTATCTTAATAAGAACTTATCTAAGAGATTTATTAGAGTAAGTTTATTACTAGTAACTATACCTATAATCTTTATAAAGAAATTTAGAGGTAGTTTCTAATTCTATATAGACTATAAAGCCCTAAATACTATTACTATTAAAAACCGATATCTAATTCTACTAATTTAAGAAATATTAGTCTAATTTAGTAAGGCTAAGTATTATATAAAATTTAATATTATTACTACGTTTAATAAGCTAAGAATTACTAAGGAAGATAAATAGAAGATTACCTTTTATATATACTATAGGCTATTTAAATATCTAGTAATACTTTTTAGTCTAGCTAATATTCTAAATATATTCTAGTATTTTATAAATAATATATTAAAATTATACTTTAATATATTCTATACTGTCTATATTAATAATATTTTAATATTTAGTAAGAATCTAAAGGATTATAAGTAGTATATTTAGCTAGTCTTTAAAACCTTAAGAGTAAATAGTTTATAGTTTAATATAGATAAGTATAAGTTCTACTAGTTAGAAATAATCTACTTAGAGTATATAATTACTATAAAAGGGATCTATATAGACTTAAAGAAGGTAGAAATAATTGTTAACTAGAAATACTCTAAGAATATAAAAGATATTTAAGCTTTTATAGGTTTTATGAACTTCTACCAACAATTTATTAGTAACTTCTTATAGAAAGTCTCCTCCTTAGTAGCCTTAACTAAGAAGAATACTTAATTTAACTAGAATAATAGCTATTAATATTCTTTTAACTATTTAAAGGATGTTTTTATTTTTATATTAATTCTCTAATACTTTAATCTTAAACTATTAATAGTAGTAGAAGCTAATATATCTAATTTTATAATAGTTAGTATACTATCTTAGAGAGGCGCTAATAGTAAACTAAGATCTATTACCTATTTCTCTAAGCGTATAAACTCTATTAAAGGTAACTATAAGATATATAATAAGGAACTACTTGCGATTATCTAATATTTTAAGTAATAGAAGCCTAAATTAGAAAGTATAGTATTCTCTATAGAAGTATTAAGTAATTATAAGAACCTATAATACTTTATAATAATAAAGTAGCTAGGTTACTAATAGGTCTATTAGTTAAAATATCTATTAAGGTTTAACTTTAGTATTATATACTAATCTAGAAAATTTAGAGAGAAGCCTAATACCTTAACTTAAAGATTATAAGATAAGTCTATATAAGAAGAAGCTTATAGAAATTATTAATAGATATTACTTCGTTCTAAACTATTCTAATAAATAGAAATAGGCCGATTAATTATAGAAATTATCAACGAAGAATACCTAAACGATAATCTAATCTAAAATACTTTAAAGCTACTAAAAGAAGGAGCCTATTAATTTAAGCTTTTAACTCTAGCTAACTATAAAAAGCATAATAACTAACTATACTACTAAGATTAACTTATAGTACTAGACTATAATAAGCTAAAGTTTAAACTACTATAAACTATTTATAACTTACTATTAAGTAGATATCCTAGTTAAGAAAAGACTTTAGAACTATTCTAGTATAAGTATTATTAGTTAAAAATATTTAACTTGATATAATAATATATAGACTATTATTATATATACTAAAGAAATAAAACTTCTAGAGAGAAATACTATAGATTATTAAAACTATTATCTATACTTAAATAAAGGTTTTAAGATATCTTTATAAACTTTATAACTAATCTACTAGAATTAGAAGGTTATATAAATATTATAGTAGTAGTTAATAGGCTTAATAAGTATAGATACCTAATACTATATATAAGAATTGAAGCTTTTAATATTATCCGACTATTCTATTACTATATATAAGTTTACTATAGACTACTATATATTATTACGTCTAATTATAAGATATAGTTTATTTCTATCTTCTATTAAAAACTTTATAAACAGCTATAAATTAATATATATATATTAACCAGCTTCTATTTAGAAATTAATAGCTAGATAGAGAATACTAATATAGTAATAGAATAAGTTCTCTAACCCTATACTAGCTACGAATAAAATAACTAGATTAAATAGCTACTAATAGCGTAGTTTAATATAAATAATATAGTATCTAAATTAATAAAAGTCTCCCTATTTCTAGTCTACTTTAGCTAGTACCTTTAAATAGGCTTTAAGCTACCTATAGAAATCTATTAACTGCTAAAATAGTCCCTAATAGTCTAGAAAGCTAATAGACTAGTTAATAAGATAAAGGATATTATAGAGTATATTAAAAAAGAACTTATCTAGATATAAGCGTTTTAATAAGAGTATACTAATTATAAGCGCGTACTAGCCCCCGACTATTAAGTTAATAATCTAGTCTAGCTAGATACTAGAAATATATATATATAAAGACCGTTAAAAAAGTTTAACTAGAAGAATATAAACTTTCATAAAGTTATTATAAAGGTATTCTTATATATTTATAGACTAAAGCTACTTAAATTAGCTAAAATATATTCTATATTCTATATATTACTATTATAGCTAGTACCTAAGTCGTTTAACTACTTATTTAGTTAATAAGTATATAACTCTAAACCTATTTAAATTAATAGAGAATTAGAATACCTTATTAAGTAAATAGAAGACTTCTACTATAACTAATAAAAACGCTAGTATAAATACCTAGTTAAGTAGACTAGCTATTATAACCTAAAATAGTACTCGGTTAGTAACTTTACTAAAATAACTACCGTAAAAAATTACTATACTAGAAATTTAAATAAATAAGATTTAAATATAATATTACGTCTAGATTCTTAATTAGATACTAGAGTTTAATCTAGATATATTCTTAGACGCTTATAATAATACTATATTAATATAATACTAGTAATAATACTACTACTAATTTCTAGTATAGTACTACTATATAAATTAAACCTAACCTAATCTCTAGTATAGTTCTACTATATAAACTAATCTAATCTCTAATATAGTACTACTATATAAACTAAACCTATTCTAATTTCTAGTATAGTACTACTATATAAATTAATCTAATCTCTAGTATAGTATTATTATATAAACCGAACTAACCTAATTTCTAATATAGTACTATTATTAACTACTATTTATACTAATATACCTATAACCTAACCTAATTTCTAGTATAGTACTACTATATAATAATAACTAATTATATTAATACGTCTATAACCTTAACTAATAGTAGTATTAATAATTATTACTTAATTATAAATAACCTAAATATAATATAAAGACTTAACTTATAGAAATTTATAACTAAAAGAGGGATACTATTATAGTAATACTATAATACTTCTATACCTATACTATTCTTACTATAATATTTAATCCAGCTGCTAATAATAGTTATTAACTATTAGCTAGAATATAACCGACTTATTATAACTATAATAGAGGAAGGTTTTACTAACCCAGCTAGCCTATATAATAGTATAGATCTAGCTTCTATAAAAACTTATATAATATAGATATCTCTATTTTTTATATAATATTTTAATATTTATATATAGTATATAGTAATAGAGTTAACTGCTTAAAGTACGATTAACTAACTATATATAAGTATCTATAATAGTTATATACTACTTACTTATAATATAATATAGTAACTACTTTAACTTTAATTAATCTATTAAGAAGATTAGATATTACTAGTTATTTTAGTTATTAATTAAGATTAAATTTAGAGCGTATAAAGTATTATAACTACCTATAGTATCCTCTAAATAATATTTAGAGACTAATATACCGGTAAATCTTTATAATATAATTATAAGCCTAATTTAAAGAAGTTTATAAAGTTAGAAGAATTAACTATAATATAGTATATACTAGACCTATTATCTTATAGATACCCTTTTATAATCGATAGTATATAAGATATAGCTAACTATTTACTTAAAGCTTACTCTATAGACTAGATTAGTAAAAACTAGCTAATAAACTTTATTAATTATATTCCTAAGTTTAAAATATACTTCTATTAAAAATACGACTATTAAAAAGCTCTCTATAAGAATCTTAAAGTTATTAGTAGTTAGTTTAACCTTTAATATATAAGGCAGTATATAATAAACGCTTATTGTCTACTAGTTATTAATAGTTATAAGAGCTATAGATCTACTAAATTTCAGCTACTTTATAAAGAGAAGGATATTATTCTATTATATATACTAGTATATTTATTATATCTACTATAGCTTCTAGATATAGACTACTTCTTACTATTAAAGAAAGTATATAGGTATAAGATTAATAAGCTTATATAAGCTAGTATCTACTATTATAATAGTATAGGTAAGATAATAGGTCCGAATGCAGCACGAATCCACTTAGAGGTATATAAGAGTATATAGGGGTTTAGGGATCTAGAAATTCTATTAACACCTATAGGCCTTATACGAAAGGATATAGAAGAACTACTAAGCTACTTATAAGGGAGTATACAACTATATACATAAGGGAAAAGGGGTAGAACTGGGGGTAGGATAAGATAAGCGAAAAGCTTTGGGATAAGGTTATATATAAAGCTTTTTATGGAACGATTTCTTTACATTATTATACTACCCCCCTCCTTATAGGCTAATAGTCCCTATCTACACTAGTTTGGGAGAGAATCGGGGCTGTTATAGATAGGTTCTAGTATAAAGAAATTTCTTTAAAGAGGTATTTACTAGTAAGAGCTAATACGCGCGGTTGCCTATAGAGATGTATTTATTAATATAATATTAAGTAAGGTTTTTGCGGTAAGTATAATTAACCTATATATCGGCTAGTAACTACTATTATAATAGTTTATTAATATTGCAATTTCGTCGCGTATAGTAACAAGCGTTTACTAGCTTTAGTATATTACTAGATTACTATCAACTAAGCTTTTTTAACTAAACAATAACTTCTACTCTATATATATTATTACACGTTTCTAGAACTGTTAATTATTAAAATATTACTAATACCTTATAGAAAAAATTAATTAATATACTACTCTACCTACCTCCTAAAGCCTCTTTAAAGGCCTTCTAGATTATCTACCTTTAGGCTATATATATACTCGCCCGCAGGTAGCGTGTAATATTTACCTTTTAATCTCTAAGATTAAAAAAATATAAGTATTATATCTTATAAAATAAAAAGTATAACCCCGTACGAATCGTATCTAATACTAGTAGGGTACTTACTACTAACGTACTTATAGATCCCCTTCTACTATAAGGAGGAGTTTCTAGTCCTCCAAGGCTATCTTAAACTATAGGTAGCGGCCCGATATATAGGGGATAAGAAGGATAAAAAGGTAGCCTTTAAGGCTATTTTAGAGTCCGCTTATAGCCTAGTACTTATAGCCCAGGTTGTAAAGAATTAGAAAGATAGTCTTCCTGCAGCTAGTATCTAGATAGCTTTATTCTACTAGGGTACTAAATTGCTCTATTAGGTTTTAGCCTTAAAAGCTCTAGTATCTAACCTTTAAGCTAATATTACAGCGCTCTTAGGCGGTTAAAAATAAGGTAGGGGAGGTTTAGGGGGAGTCCGGAGGGAAAGAAGGAGAAGGAAGATAGAGGAGGAGAAGACTAGGGAGGTATCCGATAGCCTACTATTAGATCCTCCAAATTCTATAGAAGAGTAATTTCGGGCCTATACTTTAGTTTTTAAATCTACTACTTAACTCTTATATATTATTATCTACTAGGTAATCTATATTCTCTATACTATTCTTATATACCTTAATCTATTTAGTTAGAGCTTTTAGGGGTTCTAGCTAATTTAGATACTTATTATAAAAAGCTTTTAGCTTATAAGGTGAACCTATAAAATTTAAAACTTTATACTAGACCGGGTTAAGATTATATTCTACCTATTTTACACAGTATTTAAGGGTTTTATAATATAGTTTACTAGCTAGTATTTCCTTAACCTCCTACTCTTCTACCCCTTTAATAGTAATAGCGGGTAGTTTCGGAGCTTCTTACCCTAATAGAAGATCCTAGGGGTCCTTATATAGTAGGTTTAGTACGAAGATATTATATATTCTCGACCCTAAGAGTAGTTGTAAATAGTATAAGTTTCTAACCTATTCTAGTACTTTAAAAGGGCTCTCCTATTAATTAGATAGCTTTTAACTCAGTCTCTAAACCGTAAAGTTCTTAGTATTTAGATAGACTATATTACTAATCTACTAATTAATTAGTCGCTAGTAATAGTTAATAATAGATTATATACGATTCTAAGCCTTCTTAATATTAGCCTTTATAGTTTCCCAGGCTATATATATATAAGTTATTAGAGCTAAGGCGTCCTTACAATTTAATTTATCTATTATAGTAATAGGATTAACAGAATATTTCTAATCCTAACTCTAATAGGGCTTAGATCCGTATAGGATCTAATATAAGAATATTCTAATAGTTGTATAGAATAGAGTTGCTTATACTCAGTCGATTATAGGTAATAGAGAACTCTAGTTATTCTAGTAGAAGGATACGAAAGAGCGCAGTCTCTGATTAATATACTTATTTATAATTTCTATCTATCCGTTAGTCTCTTTATAATAAGTAGTAGATAGTTTAATCTTTACGTCTAAGATATAGCAGAATTCGGACTAGAAACTAGATATAAACTAAGGTTTTTAGTCTAAAATAATAGTTTCGAATGTATAGCTAAAGCAGTATACCTATTAAATAAACAATTCAGCTATTCCCTATACGTTAATTATATAATAGTAGGGAATAGATACTACTTATTTAGATAGGCGATCGATTACTACTATAATCTAATTATATTCGGACTTATCTATAGAGAAATACTTAAAGTTAATATATAGATACTATATTAGTTAATTTAGTATAAGAAGTAAGTAGATAAAACCTAGAGTTTAGATTTATATTAGATAAGCTTTATAGTATAGGATGCAATTCTATATATATCGTTTACAAGTAGCCTCTATACTCTTCTAGTAGTACTTCCGGGATAGTAACTAATAGATTTTAGTAGCGCTTAAGTATATAGAGAATACTTAGTTATAAGCCTCTTATATAAGTCGTATATAAAGGCCTAAATCTAATAGAACATATAAGTAATTATCGTAGAAAAGTAGTCTATTCTCTATCTAATACTTGTAGGGTAAAAGTATACGTTCCTACGTAAAAGAAGCTTAGTTTTTCTATAGTAATACGTTAATCAACTCTAGAGAGTCTAGTAATATAACCTACTCCTAACCTTTAATAATATTTAGTATAGCTGCTTAAATTATTATTTAGGTAATATAGAACTAGGCTAATTCGATATTAATTTAGGGGTGAAGTTAATGCGGTTTAAGTAGGACTCTTAACTAGTTGTTAGTTTAAGCCGCTTTTAAGTTTTCTATATCTTATTCGCGACGACTAAGGATATCTACTCTAGTATTATTCTTATTTAAGGTATACTCGATTTAGAACTAATACTAAACTAATTCCTCGGTCTAATAAACTTAATAAATATTAAGTACCTTTATAGTTATAAAATATTTAAGTAAGCAATAATTAGTATATACTAGAATTCTAGTAGCTACTAAAGTAAGTTCTACTTTTTATTACTTAAACGTAGTAACGATTATAAATAGTTCCTTATTATAAATTTTTTAGTTTAGTTCCGAACTGGATAGAACCTTATTATAGAATACTATAGAGTACTATTTTCCGTTGGGATGTTTCTATAATAGTACTCCTACAACTACTCTATTAGAGGTATTAGTTTCCATTTTTATTTCTAACATCGGGTTAAAGTAGTAGAGAGTAGGTATATTTAATAGGACTAACTTTAATTTCTTAAAGGTAATATTATATTCTAAAATCTATATAAAAAGGGTTATAGGGCTCTATAGTATAATAATTAGCTTTATAATACGCGAGAATTCTAGTATAAACTGTTGGTAGAATCTAGTAAAATTTAAGAAGGATTTTACACCTATTATAGTAGTAGGTAGCTGTTAGTTGTGTAGTACTTCTACCTTCTCTAGATTAACCTTAAGGCCTTTATTTAAGAGGATATAGCTAAGGTATTTAGTTCGGGTAATATAGAATTTGCTCTTCTTAATATTAACTTATAACCCTACTTAATATAATCTCTTAAGAACTTTCTTAATATAGATAGCGTATATTATCTTATTTTTAGAGTAGATAAGGATATTATCTAGGTAAGTAATATAGAAGTTATCTAGATAGTTAATTAGTATATTATTTATATAGTGCTAGTAAGTTGCTGGGCTATTATATAATTTAAAAGGTAGAATTTTATACTTGTAGGTTCTATATTAAGTCTAAAAGATAGTATATTCCTTAGAACTAGAGTCTATTCTAATCTTATTAAAGGCCGCGTAAATATTAAACTTAGTAAAGATTATTACTTTAGTAGGCCTAAATAAGAGTTTATCTATATATAGTATTAGATATATATTCTTACAGGTAAGAGTATTAAGTTTATAATAATCTATATAGATATGTAGGTTGCTATTAGATTTATAAATGTAAAGGATTAGAGATGTAAAGGGGCTCTAACTCTACTTAATATACCTATACCGTAGATTATCTATAATATACTTCTTAGTTACCTCTAGCTTCTTAATATTCTACTTATATAATAGGCTGTAACTATTAAGGAGGAGTTCTATAAGAATAATCTTATAATTATAAGGGCGGTATTCTAGTAATTAATAAGCCGCAGTTTTACTAAATATATTTTAATACCTATAGTATTTAGATAGTAATTAGAGATTTACTAGTACTTTATTTTTAGCCTTATCTTCTAGCTCTAGGGTTTACTTATCTTTAATCAGCCGCTCGATTTCGTATAGAAACGTAGAGAAAAACTCGTTCTCTTTCCTCTTTATATTAAAGTAGAAAGTATTAGCTAAGATAAAAGTAATAATAGAAGAATAGACTTTCTTTAGA
>ML986857.1:11274-34330 GCA_010094045.1 Lojkania enalia | reverse complement strand
TTTATATTAGATAAGCTTTATAGTATAGGATGCAATTCTATATATATCGTTTACAAGTAGCCTCTATACTCTTCTAGTAGTACTTCCGGGATAGTAACTAATAGATTTTAGTAGCGCTTAAGTATATAGAGAATACTTAGTTATAAGCCTCTTATATAAGTCGTATATAAAGGCCTAAATCTAATAGAACATATAAGTAATTATCGTAGAAAAGTAGTCTATTCTCTATCTAATACTTGTAGGGTAAAAGTATACGTTCCTACGTAAAAGAAGCTTAGTTTTTCTATAGTAATACGTTAATCAACTCTAGAGAGTCTAGTAATATAACCTACTCCTAACCTTTAATAATATTTAGTATAGCTGCTTAAATTATTATTTAGGTAATATAGAACTAGGCTAATTCGATATTAATTTAGGGGTGAAGTTAATGCGGTTTAAGTAGGACTCTTAACTAGTTGTTAGTTTAAGCCGCTTTTAAGTTTTCTATATCTTATTCGCGACGACTAAGGATATCTACTCTAGTATTATTCTTATTTAAGGTATACTCGATTTAGAACTAATACTAAACTAATTCCTCGGTCTAATAAACTTAATAAATATTAAGTACCTTTATAGTTATAAAATATTTAAGTAAGCAATAATTAGTATATACTAGAATTCTAGTAGCTACTAAAGTAAGTTCTACTTTTTATTACTTAAACGTAGTAACGATTATAAATAGTTCCTTATTATAAATTTTTTAGTTTAGTTCCGAACTGGATAGAACCTTATTATAGAATACTATAGAGTACTATTTTCCGTTGGGATGTTTCTATAATAGTACTCCTACAACTACTCTATTAGAGGTATTAGTTTCCATTTTTATTTCTAACATCGGGTTAAAGTAGTAGAGAGTAGGTATATTTAATAGGACTAACTTTAATTTCTTAAAGGTAATATTATATTCTAAAATCTATATAAAAAGGGTTATAGGGCTCTATAGTATAATAATTAGCTTTATAATACGCGAGAATTCTAGTATAAACTGTTGGTAGAATCTAGTAAAATTTAAGAAGGATTTTACACCTATTATAGTAGTAGGTAGCTGTTAGTTGTGTAGTACTTCTACCTTCTCTAGATTAACCTTAAGGCCTTTATTTAAGAGGATATAGCTAAGGTATTTAGTTCGGGTAATATAGAATTTGCTCTTCTTAATATTAACTTATAACCCTACTTAATATAATCTCTTAAGAACTTTCTTAATATAGATAGCGTATATTATCTTATTTTTAGAGTAGATAAGGATATTATCTAGGTAAGTAATATAGAAGTTATCTAGATAGTTAATTAGTATATTATTTATATAGTGCTAGTAAGTTGCTGGGCTATTATATAATTTAAAAGGTAGAATTTTATACTTGTAGGTTCTATATTAAGTCTAAAAGATAGTATATTCCTTAGAACTAGAGTCTATTCTAATCTTATTAAAGGCCGCGTAAATATTAAACTTAGTAAAGATTATTACTTTAGTAGGCCTAAATAAGAGTTTATCTATATATAGTATTAGATATATATTCTTACAGGTAAGAGTATTAAGTTTATAATAATCTATATAGATATGTAGGTTGCTATTAGATTTATAAATGTAAAGGATTAGAGATGTAAAGGGGCTCTAACTCTACTTAATATACCTATACCGTAGATTATCTATAATATACTTCTTAGTTACCTCTAGCTTCTTAATATTCTACTTATATAATAGGCTGTAACTATTAAGGAGGAGTTCTATAAGAATAATCTTATAATTATAAGGGCGGTATTCTAGTAATTAATAAGCCGCAGTTTTACTAAATATATTTTAATACCTATAGTATTTAGATAGTAATTAGAGATTTACTAGTACTTTATTTTTAGCCTTATCTTCTAGCTCTAGGGTTTACTTATCTTTAATCAGCCGCTCGATTTCGTATAGAAACGTAGAGAAAAACTCGTTCTCTTTCCTCTTTATATTAAAGTAGAAAGTATTAGCTAAGATAAAAGTAATAATAGAAGAATAGACTTTCTTTAGATCGGGTTTAGACTTTATTATATACGGGCGTATAGGAGCTCTAAACTTATTTAGATTATAGGCTATAAAAGACTAATATAATTTTAGTAGTCTTAGTAGACCCTTAATATAATAAATAGTCGGACTATAAAACTACTAATACTAGTCCTTTTCCTATAGAGCGTCGCGTTACTAGATATCTAGCTCTACCTCTTTATCGTATACTAGCTAAGTTAATTATATAAGAAGAGGAGGTAAAAAATTATAAGTAGTAGGATACTTAGAGGGCTATATAATCCGATTCTTATCTATATCTAGCTAGAGTTAAAAATAATATAACTATTTAATACTAATAATATAATCCTAAGTACCTAGATCTATAATAAAAAATAGGTAGTTTTAGATAGTTCTCCTATTAATTTATAGGTATAAGTAAATATACTAATTAACTAGGGTTTAGATTTAGTTCTAAAAACCTTTAATAGTAATTTTAAAAGGTAAGTACTATATTAATATATATAGGGCTTAGGAGAGTAATTTAACTACTATAGAATTAAGGAATAAGAAGCCTTAGGCGCCTATATTAATAAGAGCGTTTAGTTGTATACTAACGCCTTTTAAATATAGAACGGTAGGAATTTAGAAGTACTTTTCTCTAAATAAATACGATAAATTAATATTTAATAAGTTATACTTACTTAAGCCTAGAATAGAAAGTTTTTCTAGACGTCTCTATTTTCTACCTAAAAACTATCTAGGTAGTACTTATTTACGTTTAGAAACTCTTCTTCTTTAATCTCCTCTTATTTAACCTCTATCTCTTATATTTTAAGAACTATATATTTATTTGTAAAGTATCCTAGTTTACTATAGTTATAGTAATTACCTAGGGTTATATACCTTTCAGGTATAAGAGTCTTACTAGGTTATTAAGAAGCGATTATAGTAGAATAAGATATTAATACTAGGGTGGATTAGAGTAGTATTAGATTATAAGTTACCTTAGATAAACTTTTAAAAGCCTTCTAGTACTAATCCGAATTTATTTTAGCTATAACCTATAAGCTAATAGTTCGTTCTAGAAGGTTAGAAATACTCCTCCTTTCTAAATTATAGGCTGTTAAGTAGGCGACTATAGCGTTAAAAGAGCCTTTCTATATAAGCTTAAAGCTAAAGTTTAGTACCTTTAGGCTGGGGAGAATCTTATTCTATAGGTAGAAGAACTATTTAGATTAGGATACGGATCCCCTAATAGCTATACTAATAAAGCGAGCTTTAAAAGTTAGGAACGCTTCTCCTTTATTTATTTTTAGGACCTAAAACGCCTATCGCGCCTCTATCTCTTTATTACCTATAATAAAATACGATTATAGAAGTAAAATTATTTCTTTAGCATTCTTAAACTAATACTAGTCTAATTTAGCTAGGTATTTTAGTTCTAGATACTCTTTCGCGGTACTAGAGGTATATTTCTATATTAATACTATACATATATACTCTATTAGATAGTAATCTATATTAATCTTAAGTTAGTCTAGGATTAAGGCTCGCTATTATTTAAATATAGGTTTACTACTATTTATAAGGCTTTTAATCTTAGGCGTACGTTTAGTAAGGTAGGCTTAAAGGGGCTTAGGAGTAGCTAAGAGGTTTCTTACTAGAAGAGTTATAAAAGTTTTCTAGTATATTATCGGTTCTAATTTAGTAGTTTATAGAGGTTAATTAGAACTAACAGTTCTCTATTATATTAAGTATATAATCTCCTCCTATAAAATTGCGATTTATTCCTTCAGGGTTAGTTTACTCTAATTTCCCTCTAAATTAGATAGGTTCTTTATTATAGGCTTTATAGAGAGGGGTCTACCTATTATAGGGCCCCTTATAGGAGGTAACAGTTATTCTACACGTGTAGATAGAAGTTTACTCTTACTACGACTTATACGTATATCAGTTCTAATATAAGAATTAAAAGGTAAATTATAGTTAAATATTAGCGGTTACCTCTAATTCTAATAGATTATTAGTAGTTTCTAAGTTTTTACCTAGGCGTACTCTACATAGCTTTTTTAAAGGTAATCCTAATTACAGGGGATAGGAAGTTCTAAACTTAAAGACTTTAGTTAATAGAAGATCTCTAAGATCCTATCTAGATAATTAAATAATTTAATATAATAGTATATAAGTATTATAATCTAAACTAAATTAGGTATATCTTAGACTTAGACGTATTTAAATAAATAATTAATATAATATTATTAAAGAGGCTGTTACTAGTAGTATTAAGTTCTTCTATATAATATAATAGCGTAGGTAAGATAATAGGTCCAAATACGGTACAAATCTACTTAGAGGTATATAGGAGTATATAGAGGTTTAGGGACCTAAGAATTCTATTAACACCTATAAGCCTTGTACGAAAGGATATAGAAGAACTACTAAGCTACTTATAAGGAAGTATACAACTATATATAGAAGGGAAAAGGGGTAGAACCAGGGGTAGAATAAGATAAGTAAAAAGCTTTAAGATAAGGTTGTATATAAAGCTTTTCGTGGAACGATTTCTTTATATCGTTACAACTATATTATAAAGTTTAACTTTCTACCAACCTTTTATATAATATATTAACGCTCTATTACTAAGGCTAATATATATATAAGCTTTCGAGGTACTAGTTTAAAACTATATAATCCTAATATAATACTATTAAAGCTTAATATTAAGCTTTATACTCTATTATTACTACTAGTAGCTAGTTACTTCTAAAAGTTAAAAATACTAACTAATACCGTTAAACTAGAGTCTTAAATAATACTAATTTAAAACTATATTACTAAGTATTAGAATAACTTACCTAATATAATTAATAATTTTTTTAATTAACTTATTAAAAGTACTATATAAATAGCTTATTTATATATACTATTTTAGTATTAAGTTAGTTAGCTTTAGAAAGTAAATAAGGCTCTATTATAGTATAAAAAGCAATTAAAAAAGGTTCTATAAAAGTAAGGTAGTTTTATTAAGACTAAAACTACTAAGATAGCTACTTAAAAGGAGGTAGATAAGTAGCTAGAGAATAAAGTATATATAGATAGGAAGTGTAGAAAAGTAGGTATATTATATTAGAAGTATTATAGCTACTATAGCAAGTCTAGATATAATACTAGAACTTATATAATAGTAGATAAATAGTATATCTATCCTCTATTAAATTATTATAGTAATATTTATAGGTATTATTATAATATACGCCTTTAAATATAGAGACAGCTAATAAAATAGGTAACTTATTTTGATAGGCCACTTACTTATAAAATATATTAACTACTATTATAATAGTTTATTAATATTACAATTTTATTATATATAGTAATAAGTATTTACTAGCCTTAGTATATTACTAGATTATTATTAACTAAGCTTTCTTAATAAAATAATAACTTCTACTCTATATATATTATTATATATCTCTAAAACTAATAATTATTAAAATATTATTAATATTTTATAGAAAAAAAATTAATTAATATACTACTCTATCTACCTTTTAAAATCCTTTTAAAATTTTTTTAGATTATTTACTATTAAACTATATATATACTTACTTATAGACGGTATATAATATTTACCTTTTAATTCTTAAAATTTAAAAAATATAAGTATTATATATTATAAAATAAAAAGTATAACCCTATATAAATTATATCTAATATTAGTAGAGTATTTACTACTAATATACTTATAAATCCCCTTCTACTATAAAAAGAAGTTTCTAATTTTTTAGGGCTATCTTAAACTATAGATAATAGTCTAATATATAAGTAATAAGAAGAATAAAAAAGTAGCTTTTAAAGCTATTTTAGAATCTACTTATAATCTAGTACTTATAGCCTAGATTATAAAAAGTTAGAAAGCTAGCCTTTTTATAACTAATATCTAGATAGTTTTATTCTACTAGAGTACTAAATTATTCTATTAGGTTTAAGCTTTAGAAGTTTTAATATCTAGGTTTTAAGCTAATATTATAGCGCTTTTAAACAGCTAAAAATAAAGTAAAAGAGATTTAAAGAGAGTTTAAAAGAAAGAAAAGAAAAGAAAAGTAGAGGAGAAGAGAATTAGAGAGGTATCTAATAGCCTACTATTAAACTCTTTAAATACTATAGAAGAGTAATTTTAGATTTATAATTTAGTTTTTAAATCTACTATTTAACTCTTATATATTATTATCTATTAGATAATCTATATTCTCTATACTATTTTTATATATTTTAATCTATTTAATTAAAACTTTTAGAGGTTCTAGCTAATTTAAATACTTATTATAAAAAGCTTTTAACTTATAAAGTAAACTTATAAAATTTAAGTCTTTATATTAAACTGGATTAAAATTATATTTTACCTATTTTATATAGTATTTAAAGGTTTTATAATATAGTTTACTAGCTAGTATTTCTTTAACCTCCTACTCTTCTACTCTATTAATAGTAATAGCGGGTAGTTTTAGAGCTTTTTACCCTAGTAGAAAGTTTTAGAGATTCTTATATAGTAGGTTTAGTACGAAAATATTATATATTTTTAACTTTAAAAGTAGCTATAAATATTATAAATTTCTAATCTACTCTAGTTATAATAGCCTCTAATTAGCTAGGTATAAGATAGAGTAATAATTAAGAGTAATTATATATTATAGGGAGATTATTCTTATAAACTTATAATAGAAGTATATAAGTAGAGTATATAAAAGATATTTAAGTTAACTATAAAGAGCTATAAAAGTTAGAGTTGTAAGGTTATTAAATATAATTTAGTTTCCTTTCTATTCCTTCTTACTTAATTACTTAATTAACTAAGTAACTAAGTATATTTAGTTACTTAATTAGCTAAACTACTAAGTATATTATATTTTTTATATTTAGTTTTATTCTTCTAACTATATAAAACTTTAAATCTTAATTAGGTTTAGTATAAGAATTCTTTTAAAGATATCTATAATACTATCTTCCCCCTCTAAATTCTTAGTCTAAAAGTTTTCCTGTCCTAATCTAGTATATAGTAGGGTTAGTATACTATCTTTGCTAATACTATATATATTTTTAATACCTCTTCTTTATTATTTAACCCTAGATAAATATTATTATACTAATTATATAGACTATTTAAGTAAGATTATTATACTTTACTTCTAGTATTCCTATAAAAAATTAACTTATAAGGTAGATAAAAAGAAGATAATATCTTCTACTATTAAAGCAGCTAAACTATTAGAACGGCTACTTTTTCTTAGCGCAACAAATACTATATATAAAAAGTTAATTTACTTAATACTAATAAGAGATCCTATATATAATATACTTTTATCTAATTTAGAATTTTCCCTACTATCCTTTTAGTACGTACGAGCGTTATATCTAGTCTTACTATAGTTACTATAATAGTATTAAACTGGTTGAGCTTTTTCTTAAGTATCAGTACTATAAGTCTTCTTAAAGGGTTAAGAGCTTATAGATGCTTTAGTAGCTACGTATAAAGATCCCTCGCTATATAATACTATACTACTATACTAAATATACTTTCTTTTATACGTTTTATACTTAATTACTTCTTCTAATTACCTTTTAAGTTTAGAGTTATAAGTTTAAAGAAGCGTATTCTAATATAGTATTAATTTAGCATCTTTTATAAGCTGTAAGAATCCTTCTTACGCCTCTTTTAGTAATCGTATAAAGAACGTTCGTATAAGTATTAATTATAACTCAAATTTATATATATTACTTAGAGTTTTAAACTATTAGGAGTTTTCTTATAAAAGTAGTTCTAATAGGGTATATAATTATATATTAAGGCGATTTAATATAACCTACGCGTTTAGAGGAATAATTTCTATTACTTTAAAGGTTTTTAAATAGTCCTTATATATAAATATATTAAAAAACGCGTCCTTAAAAGCTAGAAGGAAGCCTTCTTTATTAATATAGTAGACGTGTTAGCGCGCTAAGTCTTATATATACTATAAGTACTTTAGTTTTAACAGTAAAAAGTAAACTATATTAAGAAGCTGAAGTATATACGATAAATAAGAAGGTATATAAAGCGTTAGAATCTTTCGTATAAGGTAGTAATCTTTAAATTCTTAGTTAAAATAACTTTTATAGCCGTTTAAAATAAGTAGCCTATATAATTCTATCTAACGTATCTTTATATACTTATTAAAATACTTTAGCTACTTAAAACTAAGTACGTTATTTATTCAGCCGTTCTTAGAGACTGAAATTTTCTAATTATATAGTATACCTACTTCTTTATACTATATAGAGATATAGACGCGTCCTTTATAGATAATAAATAGTAGAGTTATATACGTAGTAGTATAAATACTCTAGATAACTATAACCTACTCGCAATTATCTAGCTATATAAGAGTAGGCCTTATATAATATTCTAAACTTATAATAACCTTTATAGTACTAATAATACTTATCTAAAAGTCTATCTTATTAAAGTTGTAGATATTATTATTATATATACTATATTTCGCAATTATATTCTATACGAGTTTAAACTATATGTTAATAACCTCTAAATTCTCTTATTTTATTCTTTAGCAATTCTTTACTTAATTAAAGGCTATTTTAAACTTATCTATATACGCTATAAATCGTTTAGACTAATTCTTTTCTATAGATATTTTACTACATACACCTAATAGTTTATCTACTATATCTACTACCTTATATAGTTAGGGCGTAAATCCTCGCGAATTAAGGTTAAGAATATATTATACAATTGTTTATTCTTCAGTTATTATAAGCTTCTAGCGATTTGGTTGTATATAAGAGTAAAACGCGATTCTATAAAGTTAAGTAGAGAGTTGTTAATATTATATGTTAAAAGCTATAGTAGCGCGTTATATACTCTTAAACTAGCCTAATTTATACGCCTATAAGGCAAGCTTAATTCTACCTTCTTATTAAATTAATAGAAGGTTACGTTGTAGATTTATTATAGTTTATACATAGTATTTATAATGCTAAGAAAAAGTGGCCGCTTTAATAGTTTAGCCGCTTTAATAGTAGAATATATTACCTAAAAAGTTATATTATTTAAAATACTTCTATACTAGTATATATTTATTATATAATATAGATTATAATACTTAGATTATATATATATTAAAATCCTATATTACTAACTTGTTTCTAATTCTTTCTAGTAGTAAAGTAAGATATAGAAGTTGTAAAATTAGAGGAGGAGATCTATCTAGCTTAAGAAGAGTTAGAATAACTTCTTAATAAGGTAGTAGTAGCTTATATAAAGATTTAGCATCTTTATAAAATTTATAAATAAGCGAAATATAAATAGGTAGAGGGTTATAAATATATATAGGAGTAGCTTAAAGAAGAGAAAGAAGTAGATTATAAAATAGGTTTTCTTCCTAAGGCGGAGTTACCTCCTATAATATAGCTAATATTATTTAATTCTACTATTCTATTTCTAGATTTTCTTTACGAATTTAGATTTTATAATATACTTATAATGCTATAGAGCTAAGGTTTTCTTCTAGGTCTTAAGTATTATTCTATAAGTTCTTATATTTATCTATTTTTAACTATTTAATTAGATAGTATTATTTACTATTTTATATCTTATATCTTATTATTTTCTCAACTTTCTATTCCCAATCTTCTCTATATACGTTTATATTATATACTACTAGTTTAGTATTTTAGGGTACCTTCTCTATAAATATAATATAGAAGGTTAGATAGATTTTTATAGTTATAGGTAATTTAAATTAATAGTTTATAGGTAATATTTATTCTTTAATCTTATATAGTCTAATTTTAATATAATCTAGTTTACTACTAAGTTATTTACTTTAAATATTTTATTATAGTAGCTAAACTTTTTCTCTCTTCTTAAAGTAAAATAGTTATTTATATTTTTTATTATAATATTTTTTTATAGTATATTATAGAAACTAGAAATCTTTCTTTAATAAATATTATATTTATTAAATAATCTCAACTTATTCCTATATCTAGAGTACCTATAGTACTATTTTAATTAGGGTATTATAAGTTTTTAATTTATATCTATAGTTTACTATAAATAATAATACTCTAGTTATACTATATATATTACTATTATATATAAGTTATACTATTAATAGTAGTATTATCTAATTATTTTATCTATAGTTAAAATAGTACTATAGGTATTATTCTACTATTTAGTTTATTTATTCTATCTATCTATTTATAGGTAAAATATTATAAATATTTTATATTTAATTTCTAGTAAGTTTATAATTATTTACTAAAACTTTAAAGTAAACTTAGTATCTTAATCTATAACTATCTTCTATAATACTCTATAATATATTTTATAAGCGAGTTACCTACATAAATAAGTTATCTATTTTATTAGCTATTTCTATATTTAGAGGTATATATTATAATAATACCTGTAGGTATTACTATAATAATTTAATAGGGGATAGATATACTATTTATCTACTACTATATAAGTTCTAATATTATATCTAAACTTACTGCAGTAGCTATAATACTTCTAATATAATATATCTACTTTTCTATACTTCTTACCTATATATATTTTATCCTTTAACTACTTATCTACCTCCTTTTAATTAGCTATCTCAGCAGCTTTAGCCTTAGTAAAACTATCTTACTTCTATAAAACCTTTTTTAATTACTTTTTATACTATAATAGAGTCTTATTTACTTTCTAAAGCTAATTAACTTAACGCTAAAATAGTATATATAAATAAGCTATCTATATAGTACCTTTAATAAGTAAATTAAGAGAATTATTAATTATAGTAGATAAGCTATTCTAATACTTAGTAATATAGTTTTAAATTAGTATTATTTAAGACCCTAGTTTAATAGCATTAGTTAGTATTTTTAACTTCTAGAAGTAACTAGCTATTAGTAGTAATAATAGAGTATAAAGCTTAATATCGAGCTTTAATAATACTATATTAGAATTATATAGTTTTAAACTAGTACCTTAAAAGTTTATATATATATTAGCCTTAGTAATAGAGCGCTAATATACTATATAAAAGGTTAGTAGAAAGTTAAGTTTTATAATATAGATACTAGCCTATATAAGCTTATTAATTTTACGCTTATATACTTTCTTTAATAGTAAAAAACAGCCTATATCTAGAAGCTGTAGTAGATATAATAAATATACTAGTATATATAATAGAATAATATTCTTCTTTTTATAGAGTAGCTAAAATTTAATAAACCTATAGCTCTTATAACTATTAATAACTAGTAGATAATAAATACCTATTATATACTACCTTATATACTAAAGGTTAAACTAGCTACTAATAACTTTAGAATTCCTATAGAAAGCTCTTTAATAGTTGTATTTTTAATAGAAGTATATTTTAAGCTTAAAAATACAATTAATAAAGTTTATTAGCTAGTTTTTACTAACCTAGTTTATAAAGTAAGCTCTAAGTAAATAGTTAGCTATATCTTATATACTATTAATTATAGGAGGGTATCTATAAGATAATAGGTCTAGTATATATTATATTATAGTTAATTCTTCTAGCTTTATAAACTTTTTTAAATTAGGCTTATAATTATATTATAAAGATTTACCGGTATATTAGTCTCTAAATATCGTTTAAAGGATACTATAGGTAGCTATAGTACTTTATATACTTTAAATTTAATCTTAATTAATAGCTAAAATAGCTAGTAATATCTTACCTTTTTAATAGATTAATTAAAGTTAAAGTAGTTACTATATTATATTATAAATAGGTAGAATATAACTTCTTAGTAAAAGTAGATAATTTACTTAGGTAGGCAACTCGCTTATAAAATATATTATTATACGATAATCTATTTTAAAAAGATATTTATAACCTTTTCTACTAATAATATTTTATTATAAGAAATAAAGTAGGTATATTTTATAAATCTATTTATAATTATTATAATAGAGTTATATACTTCCTCTTTAGGGTAGTTTTTTAACTTTAGTAGTTTAATAATAAAGTTTATAGTAACTTCTATCTATAGTTTAGTTAGTATTTTTAGGTTTTATAATAGTCTATAAAATATATATCTATTAAATTTATTCTATTAGTAGTTTACGCATTCTTATAATATATTTTTTACCTATTCTCTTACTTTAGGAAAGTAGAATCCTCTAAAGATTTATTCTAGTATCTTCTCTATTCCTTAGTATCTATAAGTAGAGGCTTTATAGAATTATCTAATAAATTCTTTTCTAACTTTAACTAGTATATAAATTTAGTTATAAATATATAATAGTCTATCTATCTATTCTAATTCTTATTCTTAGAATTCTTTAGGTATTCTATCTATTACTAATTTAATTAGAGTTATCTAGTTTACTTTTTTAGTAATAGTTATTACTGCGAATTATAGGTAATTATATATTATACTTCTATCTTATTATCTTTTTAGTAGTATAGCTGTAGTTCCTTTCTTCTACTTATATTCTAATAGTTTACTTAATATATCTACTCTTTAATTTTATTTTCTACTAATATAGATAATTTTAAAGTTAAATATAGCTGGTTTTTATAACTATCTAGTCTATCTAGAAGTAAGAGTTTTAGTAGTAAGAAAGGTAGTAAAATTCTTATAATTATAATAGACTTTAGTTTACTATTTTACTCCTTATAGGTATATATACTATTCTTTAAAGTATACTATAATAGCTAGAAGTTCTTAGTTATATATATTATAATTTATCTCTACTAGTATAAGTTTTTATAAATAGTATACTACTAGATATTATTTTCTATCATAGATTTATATAAGAATTCTAGCTATTCTTATTCTTAATATATTAGTTTCTATAAGAGCTTTCTTTTCTAGGTTATAAAGTTTTAGTACTAGTTCTTATTAAAATTATTTCTCAACTTCTTAGAAAGCTTTTTCTTATTTATTTCCCTATATAAAAGTAATATCTTTCCTTAATAATTAAGTTAAAGGTATAGTTATATTACTCTAATTATTTATAAAGGTTCGATAGAAGTTATAAAATCTTATAAAAGATTAGATATCTTTAACTAACTTTAAAGTTAGCTAGTCTCTAATTACTACTAATTTATTTCGATTTATTTATAGTTATCCTAGTTTAATAATAAATTCTAAATAGTCTTTTTATATAGTATAAAATTTATATTTTCTTACTTTAAAGTATAATTTTACTATTTATAATATATATAGTACTTGTTTAATATATTTCTTATATTTTTACTTTATTTTTAAATATACGAGAATATTATCTAAATATACTATATAAAATTATCTAAAATATAGTCTTAGTACTTTATTAATTTATTTTTAAAAAGTAGCTAGTATATTAGTAAGTTTAAATAGTATAACTAGGTATTTAAAAAGTCTCTTTTTTATCTTAAATACTATTTTCAACTCGTCTCCTTCTTTAATATAGATCTAATAGTATATATTCTAAATGTCTAATTTTATAAAGATAGTAGCTTCTCTTAATTAGTCTCTTAAGTTATAAATAAATAGTAAGAGGTATTAGTTCTTAATTATAATATTATTAAGAGTATAATAATTAATATATATTTATAGATCTATTATTTCTTTCTTATCTATAAAGAGTATAGTATATATTACTAGTAAGTTTAACTTTCAAATTATTCCTTTTTTTAAGTACTTATCTATATATTATTTTAGAGCTTCTACTTCTCTTAGTATTAGGCTATATATTAGTCTATATCTAAGTTTTTTTCCTAGTTATAGTTTAATTTTATAATTATATTCTCTATATTTAGATAGGTATTATAATAGTTCTTAAAGTTATTCTATTAAATATTAGTATTCCTTAAATATACTATATAATACGTTTCTTATTAAGAATAATTCTTTTACTACTTCTCTTACTATTATAGCAAGTTATTCCTTAACTAGCTAGCTAGAGTTTTTAATAATAATTTATCTAGTTTACTAGTTTATTTAAAAGTTTTCTTTTCTTAACTATAGAATTTCTAGAATAATATTATAGTTGGTAATTTCTATAATTTAGAATATCTATCTTTATTAGATTATTCTTAAAATTTCGAACTCTCCTAGTTTTATAGTATATATAACTTTCTTCTAAAAGTCTTTTCCCTTTATAATTTAGATTATATAAAGTCGTTCTAGTTATACTATAAGTATTTCTTTTCTAGCAATATAGTTGCTAGCTATAAAATTCTTTATTACTCTACTTTTAATAAGTATATATACTTTATAGCTGTAATATCGTTCTAGTATTATAAAATCGTATTCTCCTATATTTTTATATAGTTAAATTTTTTAGGCTAATAAACTATTACTTCTTTTATAGATATATATTTTAGGTATTTTTATTCTAGATATTTATACTATAGTTTTCTTCTAATATATATTTTAGATAGTAGAGGTTTAAATTTAAATACTATATAGTTTTAGATTTATTTAATAACTTTCTATTCTATTATAACTTTTTACTTTATTAAGTTTTCTAGTATTTTATCTTTATTTAGTTGTCTTAACTATATACCTATATTTTCTTTTCTTCTTTAGTAGGCCTTATATTATCGTTTAATATATAATATCTATACTATTTTAAAATATACTAGATAGTATTAATTTATATAGAAGTTATTATCTTCTTTAATCTAGTAGTTCTATTCTTATTTATATCGTAATACCTTTAATACCTAGTATTTTACTGGTATTTTACTTTATAAGAAGGCTACTACTTTTTATACTATATATACAGCCTTATCCTAATCTATTATATTAAAATATCTTTCTACTACTTTTATCGTTTCTATCTATTTTTAGAAGTATAAGAAGTAGATCTTTCTAGAGTAGGTATTTTACTATTCTTTATAAACGTTAATAATATCTTATTCTAGTCTATTTTTATCGTAGAATTTTATACGTAGTTCTTCTTATAGAATATCTATAGGAGCTAGAGTTTTCTATTTATACTCAATTATTTCTTATTAATATATAGAATATACTCTAGGTACTAGTTTAGGTATTAATACTCTAGTAGTAGCTTCTTCTATTTATAATAGAGTATTTATTTCTTTATCCTTATCTAATTCTTTTTAAACTTCTTCTAGCTATCTTTTTATATATTCCTATATTACTATAAGTTATATTTTCTTCTAAAACTAATATTCTATAATTTCTTTAAATTGTTAGTATATTTAATACTTATCTTTATTATAAGAGGACTAATATAGGGTTCTATATTCTATAGTTACAACTAGTTTTTCTTTACTTACTTTCTACGGTTTATCTTCTATAGGCTAGTTTTTCTTCTCTTTCTTTTTACTTTAGTATTTCTTTACTATATATTTTAGTTTCTAATAATTATAGTACTTAATATCTTAGTTTCTAATAATTATAATACTTAATATCTTTCTTCTAAATCTTCTTTTCTTAAGTTATCTATAGTTTAGGCTTCTTTTCTCTAGTAGTACTTAAATCTATAGGTCCGCCTATATTAGTAGCTCTTACTAAAAAATATACCCTTTAGTAGTATACTTACCTTTTCTTATTTTTAAACTAGTATAGTTTATTATCGATTCTGTTTACTAGTTAAAAGTATAATATTAGGTCCTGGGGTTATTCTATATATATTATTACCCTTCTTATTTCTATTTTAAATCCTCTATAAAACTTTACTATTATACTATAGTTATTCTATATAACTTTATTTAAGAGCTATTAGAAACTTAATATATATAAGGTAGTAAATTCTAGTTAAACTAGATTATAAAGTCTATCTTCTACTACTTATATTTCGTTAATATCCTTAAACGCTAGTTTAAGTTTCTATTAAAAGTATATTAGGCTTATAAATATTACTTTAGTTTCGCTTTTCTAGTATTCTTCTATATAGTTCTTAAAATCTATTAGGAAGAACTAGAACTAGTTAAAGGGTTTACCTATTAAATATACTTCTATAAATAATACTTTCTCGTTTTTATATTAGATAATATCTAGGTTAGTATTAATATAGATTCTTACTACTACTAAGAATTCTTTAAGTTTAGACCTAGTTCTATTAAACTTATTAAGTAGTATTAACTTAATTCGTTGCTAATAATATATTGTAGGTAGTACTCTTTTAGTTTACTTAAGTTTCTAAATAATTCCTATAAATTCTATTTCTTACTTACTATTAACTATTTCTTATATTTCTTTAAAGCTTTTAAAAAGACTATTCTAGGTCTCTTTTAGGCTTCTTATTTATTTATCTACTAAAACTAGCTATTCCTATTATTATATTAATTTATTCTATATTCTTATAAATATAGTTATTATATCTACCTCTAAAGAAGTAACTTTACTAGCTAATCCTAATATTCTGCTTACGTAAGTTTCCTACATTACTTACTAAAGGTATCTCTTTCCTTATAACTAGGGTAGTCTAACTAGTCTTACTTCTTCTAGCTTTATAAGGGTAGTTAAAGTATAATAGCTTCTAATTAGCTAAGTATAGAATAGGATAATAACTAAAAGTAATTATATACTATAAAGAGATTATTCTTATAGGCTTATAATAGAAATATATAAGTAGAGTATATAAAAGATATTTAAGTTAACTATAAATAGCTATAAAGGTTAAAGTTATAAAGTTATTAAATATAATTTAGTTCTCTTTCTATTCCTTCTTACTTAATTACTTAGTTAACTAAGTTACTAAATATATTTAGTAGCTTAGTTAATTAAACTACTAAATATATTATATTTCTTATATTTAACCTTATTTTTCTAATTATATAAAGTTCTAAATCTTAATTAGATTTAATATAGAAATTCTTTTAGAGGTATCTATAATACTAGTACTTTAAAAAAGCTCTTCTATTAATTAGATAGTTCTTAACTTAGTTTCTAAATAGTAAGGTTTTTAATATTTAGATAGATTATATTACTAATTTACTAATTAATCAATTACTAGTAATAGTTAATAATAAATCATATACAATCTTAAATCTTCTTAATATTAGTTTTTACAGTTTTCTAGACTATATATATATAAGTTACTAGAGCTAAAGCGTTCTTATAATTTAATTTATCTATTATAGTAATAGAATTAATAGAATATTTCTAATCTTAACTCTAATAGGGTTTAAATCTATATAAAATCTAATATAGAAATATTTTAATAGTTATATAGAGTAAAATTGTTTATATTTAGTTAATTATAGATAATAAAAAACTCTAGTTATTTTAGTAGAAGAATATAAAAGAGTAACGTACAGTATAAGCGAGCTGATCACCTAAGCAAGCTAATTATAATACTAAGACTCTACTAAAATCGCGATAATTATACTTTATAGTATTATACTACAACTAACAACTATAGAATTAATTTAGAAAGAAGCTAGAATATAGCTTGTACTTTAAGCTCTTTAATAAGATGTAATACTAACTATGCGTCATATTGCATCAATCTATAATATCTTCTAAAGTATACTTAGTACACGAAGGTAAGGAACAGTTCTACAACGCGATTACCGGCCTAATTTAATAAAGCTTAGTAAAACTAAAGAGTGGGCAATTGTTTAGTATATACTAGATCTAGATATAAGAGGATTTCCGCTGTAGCTTACTACTGTTTAAAATATAGCTAATTTACTACTAGCTGCACGCTCTACTAGCTAGGTTAGAAAGAACTAGATAGAGAACTTTATTAAACGTACGTCTAAGCTTAAGGTTAAATTCAATCGAAAGTACGACTATTTAAGAGCTAAATATAAGAATCCTAAGGTTATAGGAGGCTAGTTTTACCTTATATAAAATATAAAGGCTAAGTATAGTATTATTAATAAAGATATAT
Source organism: Lojkania enalia (assembly GCA_010094045.1). Classification (NCBI taxonomy): domain Eukaryota; kingdom Fungi; phylum Ascomycota; class Dothideomycetes; order Pleosporales; genus Lojkania; species Lojkania enalia. Next base: position 16,421 of record ML986857.1, on the reverse strand, counting down.
ATAACTTTAACAAATTAGGCTTTATAATAGGCGTAATATTAATAGAAGTAGTAGTTACTAGCTCTAAGAGATAGAATTAACTAAAGCAGCTCTAGTTAGATAATTATAAGTAGACTATAGTTATCTAGGGCATTAATATAATAGGATAGGTAATACTACCTTTTATTATCTTTACAGGTACCTACCACCTCTTTATATAGTATAAAGAAGATAATATTCTACTAACCTGAGCTATATAGGATACTAATAACGGCTAGACGATAAATAATATTAGTATTAAGTAGTTAAAGCACTTTGACGCGTATATAAAGAATTATACTATTAGTACGTATTAATTGCTAATTCTTAATAGCTATAAGAGCTACGACTTACTTAAATTTAGGCAGCTCTATAAGAAAAAGAATATTATTACTCTCTATATACCTCTACATTTGTTATACCTACTACAGCTACTAGATATAGGTTATTTCTTACCTTTAAAAACTATATACGGGTGCTAAGTCGAGTAGCTAATATACGGTTATATTAACTATATTACAAAAATTAAGTTCTTACCCTACTTTAAAGTAGCTTTTAGGGTGTTAACCTAGTTCTATTTAACCTAGATGTAGTATTATTAAAGTTTAAAGTTCGACTGCGTATACTAATACCTTCTATAGTTAAAGATACCTCTTAGGAGTTAAAAATACTAAGTAATCCTATTAAATTTAGGTCTTAATCTACGTACGTTCGATTAAGAGTTTAAAAGTATTTAGATAGCTCGCCTACTTTAATAGTAGAAGTATTTAAATAGTTTATAAAGGGTACTGCGTATATAATATATAAAAACGTACTATTACGTGCTTAGGTTACTAAGCTTTAAGTAGCTAATAAGGCCGCTATATAATATCGATTATATAAAAGAAAGCGTATATAGAAGAAAGGTAACTTAATAATTAAAGAAGGCGCTCGATTAACTACTCTAAAAGAGTTTAGCGCTCGTACTAATAAGAAGAAGAGTAGGAAGAAGGAGCGCGTTAATAGAGACCAGCCAACTTAAAGGTGCTGCAGGTAGTACGGCGAGGCTAGGTATAACTTGCGGACGTGTAAAAATGATACTATAGATATAGAAGAATAGGCTACTATACTATATAATACGATAGAATATAAGAAAGTATAATATTTTACGAAAAGTAGTCGCGATTTTAGTATGGTCTTAGCATTATGATTAGCTCGCTTAGGTAATCAGCTTACTTATACTATACGTTACAGTTTCTAATTAATATATTTATTTATAATTTCTATCTATCTATTAGTCTCTTTATAATAAGTAGTAGATAGTTTAATCTTTACGCTTAAAATATAGTAGAATTTAAACTAGAAATTAAATATAAACTAAAATTTTTAGTTTAAAATAATAATTTTAAATATATAGTTAAAATAGTATATCTATTAAATAAATAATTTAGCTATTTTCTATATATTAATTATATAATAATAGAGAATAGATATAGCTTATTTAGATAGGCGATTAATTACTACTATAATCTAATTATATCTAGACTTATCTATAGAAAAATTTTTAAAGTTAATATATAAATACTATATTAGTTAATTTAATATAGGAAGTAAGTAGATAAAATTTAGGGTTTAGGTTTATATTAGATAAACTTTATAGTATAAGATATAATTTTATATATATTATTTATAAGTAACTTTTATACTCTTCTAATAGTACTTCTAAAATAGTAACTAATAGGTTTTAATAGTATTTGGGTATATAGAGGATATTTAATTATAAACCTCTTATATAAGTTATATATAAAAGCTTAAATCTAATAGAATATATAAGCGATTATTATAGAAAAATAGTCTATTCTCTATCTAATATTTATAAGGTAAAAGGGTATATTCTTATATAAAGAAGGCTTAGTTTTCTTATAGTAATATATTAATTAATTCTAAAGAGTCTAGTAATATAATCTACTTCTAGCCTTTAATAATTTTTAATATAACTATTTAAGTTATTATTTAAATAATATAGAATTAGACTAATTTAATATTAATTTAAAAGTAAAGTTAATATAGTTTAAATATAACTTTTAACCGGTTATTAATTTAAACTGCTTTTAAATTTTCTATATCTTATTTATAATAACTAAAAATATTCGTTCTAGTATTATTCTTATTTAGAGTATACTTAATTTAGAACTAATACTAAGCTAATTTCTCGGTCTAATAAACCTAATAAGTATTAAGTACTTTTATAATTATAAAATATTTAAGTAATAATTAGTATATACTAAAGTTTTAATAGCTATAAAAATAAGTTCTACTTTCTATTACTCAAATATAGTAATAAAAATAAATAGTTTCTTATTATAGATCTTCTCGTTTAGTTTTAAACTAGATAGAACCTTATTATAGAATATTATAGAGTACTATTTTCTATTAAAATATTTCTATAATAGTACTTCTATAACTACTCTATTAGAGGTATTAGTTTCTATTTTTATTTCTAATATAGGATTAAAGTAGTAGAGTATAGGTATATTTAATAGGACTAACTTTAATTTCTTAAAGGTAATATTATATTCTAAAGTTTATATAAAAAAGGTTATAAAATTCTATAGTATAATAATTAGCTTTATAATATATAAGAATTCTAGTATAAACTATTAATAGAATCTAGTAAAACCTAAGAAGGATTTTATATCTATTATAATAGTAGGTAGCTACTAATTATATAATACTTCTACCTTTTCTAGATTAACCTTAAAATTTTTATTTAAGAGAATATAGCTAAAAAAATTTAGTTTAGGTAATATAGAATTCGCTCTTCTTAATATTAACTTATAACTCTATTTAATATAATCTCTTAAAGACTTTTTTAGTATAGATAGTATATATTATCTTATCTTTAAAGTAGATAAGAATATTATCTAGATAAATAATATAAAGGTTATCTAAATAGTTAATTAGTATATTATTTATATAATACTAGTAAGTTACTAAACTATTATATAATTTAAAAGGTAGAACTTTATACTTATAGGTTCTATATCGAGTTTAAAAGATAGTATATTTTTTAAAACTAGAATCTATTCTAATCTTATAAAAGGCTATATAAATATTAAATTTAATAAAAATTACTATTTTAATAGATTTAGATAGAAGTTTATCTATATATAATATTAGATATATATTTTTATAGATAAGAATATTAAGTTTATAATAATCTATATAGATATATAAATTACTATTAAGTTTATAAATATAAAAGATTAGAGATATAAAAAAGCTTTAACTCTACTTAATATACCTATATTATAGATTATCTATAATATACTTTTTAGTAACTTCTAACTTCTTAATATTCTACTTATAAAATAGACTATAACTATTAGAGAGAGGTTTTATAAGAATAATCTTATAATTATAACGGCGGTATTTTAGTAATTAATAAACTATAGGTTTACTAAATATATTCTAATATTTATAGTATTTAAATAGTAATTAGAAATTTACTAGTACTTTATTTTTAACTTTATCTTCTAGCTTTAGAGCTTATTTATCTTTAATTAGCCGTTTAATTTTATATAGAGATGTAGAGAAAAACTTGTTCTCTTTCCTTTTTATATTAAAGTAGAAAGTATTAGCTAAGATAAGAGTAATAGTAGAAGAATAAACTTTCTTAGAATCGGATTTAAACTTTATTATATATAGGCGTATAAAAGCTTTAAACTTATTTAAACTATAAATTATAAAAGACTAATATAGTTTTAATAGTTTTAGTTAACTCTTAATATAATAGATAGTTAGATTATAGAATTACTAATACTAGTTCTTTTCCTATAGAGCGTTATAGTACTAAATATCTAGCTCTACCTCCTTATTATATACTAGCTAAATTAATTATATAAGAAGAGAAGGTAAAGAATTATAAGGAGTAGGATACTTAAAGAGCTATATAATCTAATTTTTATCTATATCTAGCTAGAGTTGAAAATAATATAACTATTTAATACTAATAATATAATTCTAAATATTTAGATTTATAATCATAAATAGATAGTTCTAAATAGTTTCCTATTAATTTATAGGTATAAGTAGATATACTAATTAATTAAAGTTTAAATTCGGTCCTAAAAACCTTTAATAGTAATTTTAAAAAGTAGATAATATATTAATATATATAGAGTTTAGAAGAGTAATCTAACTATTATAAAATTAAAAAAATAGAAAGCTTTAAATATTAGTATTAATAAGAGCGTTTAGTTATATACTAATATCTTTTAAATATAGAATAGTAAGAATTTAAAAGTACTCTCTTCTAAATAAATATAATAAATCGATATTTAATAAATTATACTTATTTAAGTTTAGAATAGAGAGTTTTTCTAGACGTCTCTATTTCCTACTATTACGAGAAGCTATAAGTAGGGACGATAAGGCTTATCTAACACTTAATATAGTATACTACGTACAGATCTTAGGTGTCGTATAAGAGGATAGCTAAAGAGTAAGCTAAACGCGAGGTAAGTAGGAAGATAAAAGAGAAGAAGAAGATATATATACTAAAACGAGCGCGCTATATATAAGTATTAGAGAAAATATAAGAATACTATAATAGTACCCCCCTCTTTAGAAAGTAGCTACAATTAATGATTATAGCTGTAATATAAGAACCTAGTATAACTAGTTATCTATTTTATATAGGGTAAAACTATTTCTAACTAGCTAGTGTCTAGTATAATAAGTATTATACTAAATAAGCTTAATATAGTTATTATATTACTAATAGAATAGGGAGTTATTTAACTCTTTAAAGAGCTAGTAGAATAGAAACTAACGTTTAATATAATAAGTAATATACTAAATAAGCTTAATATAATTATTATATTACTAATAGAACGGGGAACTAGCATCTAGTATAATAAGTAATATACTAAACAAGCTTAATATAGTCGTTATATTACTAATAGAACGGGGAACTAGTATCTAGTATAATAAGTAATATATTAAATAAGTTTAATATAGTTGTTATATTACTAATAGAATAGGGAGTTATTTAACTTTTTAAGAAGCTGGCGGAATAGGAACTAGCGTCTAGTATAATAAGTAATATACTAAACAAGCTTAATATAGTTATTATATTACTAATAGAA
>ML986857.1:0-11194 GCA_010094045.1 Lojkania enalia | reverse complement strand
AACTCTTTAAGAAGTTAGCGGAATAGGAACTAGCGTCTAGTATAATAAGTAATATACTAAACAAGCTTAATATAGTTATTATATTACTAATAGAACGGGGAACTAGTATAGAAAGAAGTTAGTAGAATAAGAAGCGAAAACTATAGTAGAGAGAGGATAATAGCGCGTTAAGGGAGGATAATAGCTAGTTTTAGAGCTTCTACTGCTACTACTATATAAGTAGTAGGATAGTATAACGGCCTCTAATTAGCCAGGTACAGGACAGGGTAATAGCTAAGAGTAATTACGTACTATAAGGGGATTATTCTTATAAGCTTATAATAGAAGTATATAAGTAGAATATATAAAAGATATTTAAGTTAACTATAAAGAGCTATAAAGGTTAGAGTTGTAAGGTTGTTAAATATAATTTAGTTCTTTTACTATTACTTCCTACTTAGTTACTTAGTCTACTAAGCGACTAAGTATACTTAGTTATTTAGTTAACTAAGCCGCTAAGCGCGTTATATATCTTATATTAGCCTTATTCTTCTAGCTATATAGAGTTCTAAATCTCGATTAGGTCTATTATAGGGATTCTTATAGGAGTATCTATAATACTACCTTCCCCTTCTAAGCTCTCAGCCCGAGAGTTTTCCTATTCTAAACTAGTATATAGTAGAGTTAATATACTATTTTCGCTAAGACTATATATATTCCTAATACCTCCCCTTTACTATTTAACTCTAGGTAGATACTATTATATTAATCGTATAGACCGTTCGGGCGAGACTATTATACTTTATTTCTAGTATTCCTATAAGAGGTTAACTTATAAAGTAGATAAAAAAGAGACACCTAAAAAGTTATATTATTTAGAATACCTTTATACTAGTATATACTTATTATATAATACGGATTACGATGCTTAGATTACTTATATATTATATTCCCGTACTGCTAGTTTATTCCTAATTCTTCCTAGTAGTAAAGTAGGATACTAAGGTTGCGAAACTAGAGGAGAAGATTCGTCTAGCTTAAGAAGAGTTAGAATAACTTTTTAATAAGGTAGTAGCAGCTTATATAAAGATTTAGCACCTTTATAAAATTTGTAAATAAGTAAAGTATAGGTAGGCGGAGGGTTATAAACATATGTAGGAGCAGCTTAAGGAAGAGAAAAAGGTAGATTGTAAAGCAGGTCTTCTTTCTAAAGCGGAGTCGCCTCCTATAATATAGCTAATATCGTTTAATTCTACTACTCTATCTCTAGGTTTCTTTTATAAATTTAGATTTTATAATATACTTATAACGCTATAGGGCTAAGGTTTTCTTCTAGTTCTTAGGTATTATTCTATAAGTTTCTATATTCGTCTATTTCTAACTATTTAATTAGATAGTATTATTTACTATTCTATATCCTATACTTTATTATTCTTTCAACTTCCTATTCCTAGTCTTCTCTATACACGTCTATATTATATACTACTAGTTTCGTATTTTAGGGTACCTTTTCTATAAATGCGATATACAAGGTTAGGTAGATTTTTATAGTTGTAGGTAATTTAAGTTAATAGTTTACGGGTAATATTTATTTCTTAATCTTATATAGTCAAATTTTAATATTATCTAGTTTACTACTTAGTTATTTACTTTAAATATTTTATTATAGCAGCTAAACTTTTTCTTCCTTCTTAAAGTAAGGTAGTTATTTATATTTTCTATTATAGTATCTTTTTATAGTATATTATAGGAACTAGAGGTCTTTCTTTAATAAGTCTTACGTTTATTAAATAGTCTCAACTTATTCCTATACTTATAGTATCTATAATACTACTTTAATCGGGGTATTATAGGTTTTTAGTTTATACCCGTAGTTTACTATAAATAGTAATACTCTAGTTATACTATATATAGTACTATTATACGCGAGTTATACTATTAGTAGTAGTATTACCTAATTATTTTATCTATAGTTAAGGTAGTATTATAAATATTACTCTACTATTTAGTTTATTTATTCTATTTATCTATCTATTTATAGATAAAATACTATAGATATTTTATATTTAATTCTTAGTAAGTTTATAACTATTTACTAAAACTTTAAGGTAAATTTAGTATTTTAGTCTATAATTATCTTCTATAGTGCTCTATATTATACGATAATCTATTTTAGAAAGATATTTACAACCTATTCTACTAATAATACTTTATTATAAGAGATAAAATAGGTGTATTTTATAAGTCTATCTATAATTATTATAATAGAGTTATATACTTCTCCCTTAAGGTAGTCTTTTAACTTTAGTAGCTTAACGATAAAATCTATAGTAACTTCTATCTATAGCCTAGTTAGCGTTTCTAGGTTTTATAATAGTCTATAGAGTATATATCTATTAGGTTTATTTTATTAGTGGTTTATGTATTCTTGTAATATACTCTTTATCTATTCCCTTACTTTAAGAAAGTAGAATCCTCTAAGGATTTATTCTAGTATTTTCTCTATCCTTTAGTATCCGGAGATAGGAGCTTTATAAAATTACCTAATAAATTCTTTTCTAACCTTAACTAGTATATAGATCTAGTTATAAATATATAGTAGTCCATTTATCTATTCTAGTTCTTATTCTTAGAGTTCTTTAGGTATTTCGTTTATTACTAATCTAATTAGAGTTATCCAGCTTACTTCTTTAATAATAGTTGTTACTATAAGTCTTAGGTAATTATATACTATACTACTATCTTATTATTTTCTTAATAGTATAGCTATAGTTCCTTTCTCTTACTTATATTCTAGTAGTTTACTTAGTACGTCTACTCTTTAGTTTTATTTTCTACTAATATAGATAATCTTAAAGTCGAATATAGCTAGTTCTTATAACTATCTAACCTATCTAGGGGTAAGAGTTTTAGTAGTAAGATAGGTAGTAAGGTTCTTATAGTTGTAATAAACTTCGGTTTACTATTTTACTTCTTATAGATATACACGCTATTCTTTAAAGTATACTATAATAGTTAGAAGTTCTTGGTTATATATATTATAATTTATCTCTACTAGTATAAGTTTTCGTAAATAATATACTACTAGATATCGTTTTCTATTATATATTTATATAAGGATTCTAGCTATTCTTATCTCTAATATATTAGTTTCTATAAGAGCTTTCTTTTCTAGGTCGTGGAGTTTTAGTACTAGTTCTTATTAGAATTGTTTCTTAACTTCTTAGACGGCTTTTTCTTATTCGTTTCCCTATATAAAAGTAATATCTTTCTTTAATAGTTATATTAAGGGTGTAGTTATATCGTTCTAATCATCTATAAAGGTTCGATAGAAGTTATAAAATCTTATAAAGGATTGAACATTTTTAACTAATTTTAGGATTAGCTAATCTCTAATTACTGCTAATTTATTAAAGTCTATTTATAGTTATCCTAGTTTAATAATAAATCCTAAGTAGTCTATTTATATAGTATAGAATTTGTATTTTCTTATCTTAAGGTATAATTTTACTACTTATAGTACGCGCAGTATTTATTCGATATATTTCTTATATTCTTACTTTATTTTTAAATATACGAGAATATCGTTTAAGTATACTATATAGAATTATTTAAGATAGGGTCTTAATATCTTATTAATTTATTTTTAAAAAGTAGCCGGTATATTAATAAGTCTAAATAGTATAACTAGGTATTTAAAGAGTCTCTTTTTTATCCTAAATACTATTTTCTATTTATCTCCTTCTTTAATACAGATCTAGTAGTATATATTTTAAATGTCTAATTTTATAAAGATAGTAGCTTCTTTTAATTAGTCTCTTAAATTACGGATAAGTAGTAAAGAGTATTAGTTCTTAATTGTAATATTATTAAGAGTGCGATAATCGATATATATTTATAGATCTATTATCCCTTTTTTATCTATAAAAAGTATAGAGTATATTATTAATAAGCTTAATTCTCGGAGTATTTCTTTCTTTAGATATTCGTCTATATATTATTCTAGAGCCTCTGCTTCCCTTAGTATTAAGCTATATATTAGTCTATATCTAGGTTCTTTTTCTAGTTATAGTTTAATTTTATAATCGTATTCTCTATATTTAGATAGATATTATAGTAGTTCTTAAAGTTGTTTTATTAAGTATTAGTATTCTTTAAATATACTATATAATACGTTTTCTATTAAGAATAATTCTTTTACTACTTCTTTTACTATTATAGTAAGTTATTCCTTAACTAGTTAGCCCGAGTTTTTAAGGATAATTCGTTCTATTTACTAGTTTATCTAAGGATTTTCCTTTCTTAACTATAGAATCTCTAGAATAATATTATAGTTAGTAATTTCTTTAATTTAGAAGATTTGTCCTTATTAGGTTGTTCCTAGGATTTTAAACTCTCCTAGTTCTATAGTATATATAACTTTCTTCTAGAAGTCTTTTCCCTCTATAGTTTAGATTATATAGAGTCGTTCTAGTTATACTATAGGTATTCCTTTTCTAGCGATATAGTTACTAGCTATAAAATTCTTTATTACTCTACTATTAATAAGTATATATACTTTATAGCTGTAGTATTATTCTAGTATTATAAGATAGTATTCTCTTATGTTTCTATATAGTTAAGTTATCTTAGGCTAATAGACTATTACTTCTTTTATAGATGTATATTTTAGGTATTTCCGTTCTAAACATTTATACTATAGTCTTCCTCTAATATATACTTTAGGTAGTAGAGGTCTAAATTTAAGTACTATATAGTTTTAGGTTTACTTAATAACTTCCTATCCTATTATAGCTTCTTATTTTACTAGGTTTCCCAGTACCTTATCTTTATTTAGTCGTTTTAGCTATACACCTATATTTTCTTTCTTTCTTTAGTAGATCTTACATTATCGTTTAATATACGATATCTATACTATCTCGAAATATACTAGATAGTATTAGTTTATATAGGAGTTATCGTCTTCTCTAATCTAGTAGTTCTATTCCTATTTATATCGTAATGCCTTTAGTATCTAATACTTTACTAGTACTTTATTTTGTAAGAAGGCTACTACTTTTTATACTATATATACAGCCTTATCCTAATCTATTATATTAAGATATCCTTCTACTACTTTTATTATTTCTATCCATTTTTGGAAGTATAAGAAGCGGATTTCCCTAGGGTAGATATTTTACTATTCTTCGTAAACGTTGATAATATCTTATCCTAGTTTATTCTTATTGTAGAATCTTATAGGTAATTCCTCTTATAGGGTAACTATAAGAGCTAGGGTTCTCTATTTATACTCGATTATTTCCTATTAGTATATAGAATATACTCTAGATACTAGTTTAGGTATTAGTACTCTAGTAGTAGCTTCTTCTATTTATAATAGGGTGTTTATTTCTTTATCCTTGTTTAATATTTCCTAAACTTCTTCTAGCTATCTTTTTATACGTTCCTACGTTACTATAAGTTATATTCTCTTCTAAGGTTAGTATCCTATAGTTTCTTTAAGTTATTAGTATATTTAATACTCGTCTTTATTATAGAAGGACTAATATAAGGTTCTATATTCTATTATAACGATGCAAAGAAATCGTTCCACGAAAAACTTTATATATAACCTTATCCTAAAACTTTTTACTTATTTTATCCTACCCCCGGTTCTACCTCTTTTCCCTTCCGTATATAGTTGTATACTCCCTTATAAGTAGCTTAGTAGTTCTTCTATATCCTTTTATACAAGGCCTATAGGTGTTAATAGAATTCTTAGGTCCCTAATCCCCCACGTACTCTTATATACCTCTAAGTAGATTCGTGCTATATTCAGACCTATTATCTTATCTACGCTGTTATATTATATAGAAGAATTTAATACTACTAGTAACGGCCTCTTTAATAATATCGTATCGATTGTTTATTTAACTATATCTAAGTCTAAAATACACCTAATTTAGTTTAGATTATAATACTTATATACTATTATATTAAATTATTTAGTTACTTAGATAGGGTTTTAGAAACCTTCTATTAACTAAAGCCTTTAGGTTTAGAACTTCTTATCCCCTACAATTAGGATTGCCTTTAGAAAAGCCGCGTAGAGTACGCCTAGATAGAAACTTAGAAACTACTAATAACCTATTAGAATTAGAGGTAACTGTTGATATCTAACTATAATTTACCTTCTAATTCCTATACTAGAACCGATATATATATAAGTTATAGTAAGAGTAAGCTTCCGTCTACGCGTGTAGAATAACTGTTACCTCTTATAGAGGGCCCTATAATAGGCGGACCCCTCTCTATAGGGCCTATAATAAAGAACCTATTTAATTTAGAGGGAAATTAAAGTAAACTAATCCTTAAGAAATAAATTACAATTTTATAAAAGGAGATTATATACTTAATATAATAGAGAATTATTAGTCTTAATTAACCTCTATAAACTACTAAATTAGAACTAATAATACATTAAAAAACTTTTACAACTCCCCTAGTAAGAAACCTCTTAACTGCTCCTAAGCCCCCTTAAGTCTACTTTACTAAACGCACGTCTAAGATTAAAAGTCTTATAGATAGTAATAAACCTATATTTAAATAATAGCAAGCTTTAATCCTAGACCGACTTAAGATTAATATAGATTACTATTAGACAGAACGTATATATATAGCGTTAGTATAGGGATATACCTCTAGTACTATAAAAGGGTATCTAGAGCTAAAATACCTAGCTAAATTAGACTAGTATTAGTTTAAGAATACTAAAGAAATAATTTCGCTTCTATAATCGTATTTTATTATAGATAATAAAGAGATAGAGGTGTAACAGGCGTTTTAGGTTCTAAAGATAAATAAGGGAGAAGCGTTCTCAACTTTCAAAGCTCGCTTTATTAGTATAGCTATTAGGGGATTCGTATCCTAATTTAAGTAGTTCTTCTACCTATAAGATAAGCTTCTCCCCAGCCTAAGAATACTAAACCTTAGCTTTAAGCTTATATAGAAAGGCTTCTTTAATATTATAGTCGCCTACTTAACAGCCTATAATATAGAAAGGAGAAGCGTTCTTAACCTTCTAGAACGAACTATTAGCCTATAGATTGCAGCTAAAATAAATTTAGATTAGTACTGGAAGGCTTCTAAAAGTTTATTTAAGGTAACCTACAATCTAATACTACCCTAATCTACTCTAGTATTAATACCTTATTCTACTATAATTGCTCCTTAACTACTTAGTAAAACTCCTACATCTAAAAGGTATACTACTCTAGGTAATTACTATAACTATAGTAAACTAGGATACTTTATAAACGAATATACAGTCTTTAGAATATAAGAGATAAAGGTTAAATAAGAGAAGATTAAGGAAGAAAAGTTTCTAGACACAAGTAAGTACTATCTAGATAGTTCTTAGGTAGGAAATAGAGATATCTAAGAAAACTCTCTATCCTAAACTTAAGTAAGTATAACTTATTAAATATTAATTTATTATATTTATTTAGAGAAAAGTACTTCTAAATCCCTACTATTCTATATTTAAAAGACGTTAGTATATAACTAAACGCCCTTATTAATACTAGTACCTAAGGCTTCTTATTCCTTAATTCTATAGTAGCTAGATTACTCTTCTAAGCTCTATATATATTAGTATAATACTTACTCTTTAAAATTACTATTAAAGGTTTTTAGAACCGAATTTAAACTCTAGTTAATTAGTATATCTACTTATACCTATAAATTAATAGGAGAACTATCTAAAACTACCTATTTATTATTATAAATCTAAGTACTTAGGATTATATTATTAGTATTAAATAGTTATATTATTTTCAACTCCAGCTAGATATAGATAAAAATCGGATTATATAGCCCTCTAAGTATCCTACTACTTATAATCCTTCACCTCCTCTTCTTATATAATTAACTCAGCTAGCATATAATAAGAAGGTAGAGCTAGATATCTAGTAACGCGACGCTCTATAAGAAAAGGACTAGTATTAGTAGTCCTATAGTCTGACTATCTATTATATTAAGAGTCTACTAAGACTGCTAAAATTATATCAGTCTCTTATAGCCTATAGTCTAAATAAGCTTAGAGCTCCCGTATACCCGCATATAATAAAGTCTAAACCTAATCTAAAGAAAGTCTATTCTTCTATTATTACTCTTATCTTAGTTAATACTTTCTACTTTAATATAAAGAGGAAAGAGAATAAGTTTTTCTCTATATCTCTATACGAAATCGAGCGGTTGATTAAAGATAAATAAGCTCTAGAGCTGGAAGATAAGGCTGAAAACGAAGTACTAGTAAATCTCCAATTACTATCTAAATACTATAGGTATTAGAATATATTTAGTAAAACTGCGGCTTATTAATTACTAGAATACTACTCTTATAATTATAAGATTGTTCTTATAGAACCCCTCTCTAATAGTTACAGCCCGTTGTATAAGTAGAATATTAAGGAGCTAGAAGCAACTAAGAAGTATATTATAGATAATCTATAGTATAGGTATATTAAGTAGAGTCAGAACTTCTTTGTATTTCTAATCCTTTACATTTATAAACCTAATAGCGATCTACATATCTACGTAGATTATTATAAACTTAATACTCTTACCTATAAAAATATATATCTAATACTATATATAGATAAACTCTTATCTAGATCTACTAAAGTAGTAATCTTTACTAAGTTTAATATTCGCGCGGCCTTTAATAAGATTAGAATAGACCCTAGTTTTAAAGAATATACTACCTTTCAGACTTAATACAGAATCTATAAGTATAAAGTTCTACCTTTTAGATTATATAATAGCCTAGCAACTTACTAGTACTATATAAATAATATACTAATTAACTACCTAGATAACTTTTATATCGCTTACCTAGATAATATCTTTATCTACTCTAAAGATGAGGCGATATACGCTATCTACGTTAAGAAAGTTTTTAAGAGATTACATTAAGTAGGGTTATAAGTTGATATTAAGAAGAGTGAATTCTATATTACCCGAACTAAATACCTTAACTATATCCTCTTAAATAAAGGCCTTAAGGTTAATTTAGAGAAGGTAGAAGTACTATACAACTAGTAGCTACCTACTACTATAATAGGTGTGAAATCCTTCTTAGGTTTTACTGGATTCTACCGACAGTTTATACTAGAATTCTCGCGTGTTATAAAGCTAATTATCGTACTGTAAAGCCCTATAACCTCTTTTATATAGACTTTAGAATGTAATATTACCTTTAAGAAATTAAAGTTAGCCCTATTAAGTATACCTACTCTCTACTACTTTAACCCTGTATTAGAAATAAAAATAGAAACTAATACCTTTAATAGAGTAGTTGTAGGAGTACTATTATAGAAATATTCTAACGGAAAATAGTACCCTGTAGTATTCTATAGTAAGGTTCTATCCGGTTTAAAACTAAACTAGGAGATTTATAATAAGAAACTGTTCGTAATTATTACTACATTTAAATAATAGAGGGTAGAACTTACTTTAGTAGCTACTAGAACTCTAGTATATACTAATTATTACTTACTTAAATATTTTATAACTATAAAAGTACTTAATACTCATTAAGTTTATTAGACTAAGAAATTAGCTTAGTATTAGTTCTAAATTAAGTATACCCTAGGTAAGAATAATACTAGAGTAGATATCCTTAGTTATTACGAATAAGATATAGAAAACTTAAAAGCAGCTTAAACTAATAACTAGTTAAGAGTTCTATTTAAACTGTATTAACTTTACCCCCGAATTAATACCGAATTAGTCTAGTCCTATATTATTTAAATAATAACTTAAGCGGCTATACTAAACGTTATTAAAGGCTAAGAATAGGTTATATTACTAGACTCTCTGGAGTTAATTAACGTATTACTATAGGAAAATCGAGCCTCCTTCGCGTAGAAACGTATACTTTTACTCTATAAGTATTAGATAGAGAACGAACTACTCTTCTACGATAATTACTTATATATTCTATTAGATTCAGGCCTTTACACGCGACTTATATAAGAAACTTATAACTAAGTATCCTTCGCATACCTAAACGCTACTAAAACCTATTAGTTACTATCTTAGAAGTACTATTAGAAGGGTATAGAGGCTACTTATAAACGATATATATAGAATTACATCCTATACTATAAAGCTTATCCGATATAAACCTAAACCCTAGGTTTTATCTACTTACTTTCTATATTAAATTAACTAATATAGTATCTGTATATTAACTTTAAGAATTTTCCTATAGATAAGTCTAAATATAATTAGATTATAGTAGTAATTAATCGCCTGTTTAAATAAGCTATATCTATTCCCTACTATTATATAATTAACGTACAGGGAATAGCCGAATTGTTTATTTAATAGGTATACCACTTTAGCTATACGCCCGAAACTATTATTTTAGACTAAGAACCTTAGTTTATATCTAGTTTCTAGTCCGAATTCTGCCGTATCTTAGGCGTAAAAATTAAACTATCTACTACTTATTATAAAGAGACTAACAGACAGACGGAGATTATAAATAAGTACATTAATTAGAGACTGCGCCCTTTTATATCCTTCTACTAGAATAACTAGAGTTCTCTATTATCTATAATCAACTAAATATAAGTAACTCTACCCTATATAACTATTAGAATATTCTTATATTAGATCCTATACGGATCTAAGCCCTATTAGAGTTGGGATTAGAAACATTCTATTAATCCTATTACCGTAATAGATAAATTAAATTGTAAGAACACCTTAGCTCTAGCAACTTATATATATATAGCCTAGGAAACTGTAAAGGCTAATATTATAAAGGTTTAGAATCGTATATAATCTATTATTAACTATTACTAGTAACTAATTAATTAGTAGATTAGTAATATAATCTACCTAAATACTAAGAACCTTATAGTTTAGAAACTGAGCTAAAAGCTATCTAATTAATAGGAGGGCCCTTTTAAAGTACTAGAATAGGTTAGAAACTTATACTATTTATAGCTACCCCTAGGATTAAGAATATATAATATCTTCGCACTAAACCTGCTATATAAGAACCCCTAAGACCCTCTACTAGGGTAAGAAGCTCTAAAACCACCCGCTATCGCTATTAAAGAGGTAGAAGAGTAGGAGGTTAAAGAAATACTAGCTAGTAAGCTATATTATAAGACCCTTAAATACTGTGTAAAATAGGTAGGATATAATCTTAACCTAGTCT
>ML986856.1:0-47099 GCA_010094045.1 Lojkania enalia | reverse complement strand
GCGCACAATGGGTCAATTTCTCCATCTTAATGTGTAAAGAATGAAACATTCACTTCATATGTCTCACTTATATATAAAGACTGATAAATAATTTAAAGTCCATCCCTGCGTAGCGAGACGCACTGTGTGGCGAGACAAATGAGGGGTACTTTGACTTCTAGCAACCAGAAAGCTTATACGCACGACAGATATCGTTATAAGTCTATGAAAATAATCTGCTGCTGCTACTTCGAAATATCTATGTACTACTTTGCCTAAAAATTACGTTCGTATCACTTCTTGCGTGCCTACTTTGTATAGCGCCTTGTGTTGTGGCAAAATATGCTTCCTTACCTACAGCGTCAACCTCGAGCCTTTTTTACCCTAGAATTTGGTAGAACAGCCTTATCCTACTCTCAAAACCTCCCTCTAATAGCAGGAAGTTCTTATCAGCCTACGCGTGCTACGGGATGCGATTTTATGAAGCGCCACGCCGCCGATTGGTACTTCCGGCGGAAGCGAACCACTAATCCCTGCTAATACAAGATGACTCTACAGGTAATTTACTATCGATCTAGGCTCTACGCATTACACACGCACTTCGGAATATCAGTAAATCCAGCAGAGGATTCGGAGCAGCACAATAACTCCGTCAACCCGGCTCTAGTTTAGTCAGCCAACACATATCAGGCGTCCCCTCCCAAACCTCAGCCTCGGCCATGCCTCCCGTGAACCCACTCAATTCTCTAAAAACACCAGAATTCGCCATCATACAAGGTCATGTCGGGAGCAGGTCGGCCATCCTCTCTGCTAGCGGTGGCAAGATCGTGTACTACCAAAGTACTTGTTACAGTTGTATCCTGCTTACAAACAAGCCGAGCTTGACAGCGGTGCACTGCGGGCGATTGCAGTGGTTACCATAGTCTTATTGCCGCCAACATTTACACATGTCAGTTCTTGAAGGTGCCTACTAAGAGGATGCTGACCTAGCGAGGCAATCTTCAGCATAAGCTTCTTCGATTACACACCTGCACAAGGCAGCGAAGTCGGCGGGTGATCAATTTCAGATAGATTTTGGATTTACTAGACATTTGCGGTTCTATTGACATGTCCGATAATGGCAACTTGGTTTTGGCAGCAGAAGCTAAAAAATTGTTGATAGTAGTATAGTTGTACCCAGCAAGGGAGCAGGCCTTACACAAGGTTACAAGACCGCATATAATTATTATGGAGGATAGCTTCGATTTTTTATTCGTCTAAATGTCAACGCCAGAAAAAAATTCAGCAGCAGCTGAAGCAAGCTAGTAGGACGTTCCACCCCTCTGCCCATGGGCCGCCGTGCCACAAGGCTGAGCGGCAGCAAAATGGCGCTGGCGTCGCTCGTAACAGGCCATCTCATTATCCTCTACACAAAGGATCAGTATAGCTCCGCCCTCTGCGTACCGTGCGGGCGACGTTCAAGGGGCTCCGGCTCGGGCTGATAGTGGGCATCAGCGGAGGCGTTCCCAGCGCAGAGGTAGACATCTGGCTTGGGGACGTAGTAGTCAGCTGGGCGTACTAGACCTTCGGCGGTGTGGTGCAATACGACGCTGGGATAACGACTCTGAGTGGGTTCGAGCGGATGGGTTTACTTAATACCCTACCGTAGATCTTGCTCGCCGTAGTGGCTACTCGCAGGGTGGGGGCGAACGAGCTTCGAGGCCGGAGTAAACTCTCTGAACATGTCTCAAAGACTAGCTACATTCCTAAGTTTCAGCGCAAGAAACCAGTTCCTAACGTTCTATTCAAAGCAAGGTATAATCACGAAGAAGGGCTTAACTTATATAAGATAAGTATATTACGGATAGGTAAGAGGCTCAGTAGCTGCGTGACAGTGAGGAGGAGGTAGTCGTATACTATAGAATGATTACGTCCGGAAACTAGGTGATGAGACACGCCGCTGAAAGAGACGAAGTCACCGCTTAGCTCGGTGCCGTACTCTGCATTGAGATGGAGGCAGCCGGGCTGATGAACTAATTATAAAAATTTATACTTTATATAATATAGATATTAGTAATAGATACTTTCGCATCTACGCGATTGCCCAGTTACCTTTAGCTAAGTATGGTATATATATATATACATATATATATTTTTAGCCAACCAAGGTGGATTACGTGAGTAATCATGTGATCCAAGCCAGCTCAAATAGTGACTCGTAACTGAGGAGGATACAACACGCAAACCACCAAGAAATCAACCTACAGCGCTTGCCTTACAAATATATCCTTTTGATCCACCTGCTTCTCCATTGATAGTTCCATGCCCAATCACACTGCTCTGACTACCCAACATATATATATATATATATATATATATATATATATATGCAATTGCTCACTCCCTCATCTCCAACTGTTGATATAAAGAGGGATTCCTTTGTGCCATCACGGCGACGCGACGTGACGACTCGACGTGACGACTGGACCTACGGTTTCGTTACACGCAGCAACGGTACACCTTCTGTAGGGTGGTTATAATTGGTGGGATAAAATCTCATCAGACTGACTGATAAAGCTAAGATAATTAGTTGGATAAAATCTCATCAGGCTGACCAATCGTGTAGCAGCACGTAGCTGACTTTAGTTTAAAGCAATGCCAGCCCTTAACACTCTTCAGTCCAGGGAAAAAATCAGTGCACTCTAATTTGAAAATTTTCAGTATTAGCCTGCGGGTCTGGCATCACCTGGCTACTCAAACTATGGCTACTCAAACTGTCCACTCTGCAAGCTTTAACCAGTTCCTTGAGACCATATACGGCGACACCCATCACCGAAAATTGGATGACGTCAAAAAATTGTTCATATCCGAAATATCAACTAAATCCGAACGTCAGCAGCATCACGCGCTCTGGATAATGGCCCACAATTTCAGCGCCTGGGCAGTACTTTATGGGCTCTGGGGAGCGATTGCTATGGTGACGCTCGGCAAAAAATCTATTTGGAAGGCGCAAGTAGAGGTACTGGATAGCCGTTATGACCTTAGAAGCCCCAGTGACTCTAATGGTGAACGCGATAATAGTAGTAGTAGTGGTGGTAGTGGTGGTGGTGGTAGTGGTGGGTTCAGCAGTGGTAGTGGTTTTCGCAGCCTGTACGGTTTCGATAACGATGACGGGTTTTGTGATCAAGCTGCTCGGGTATTTAAGGATATCGTCCAGGCTGAAAGCAACAGGATCTCTTTCTCTGTATGATTCCCCAATTACAGCGCCGTCATTTGAGGATTGTAACAGTCTGACAGGGTACTATCATCGGCGCCATTACGATCGCCGCTTTGGTTCTTCCTCAACTGAGCCGAACTCACTGGCTCGCTCGCGCATTCTGGATATCTAGTCTGATGACTGCTCTTTTAGCTGTATATCACGCAGGCAATCTGGTCTGGAAAGTGGGATGCTTGTTCTCCGGAAGACAAGTCCGGGCCTGGATCCGTCGCAGCGATAAAAATATCTTCGACGCCATTGATAGCAATGATAACGTAAGTAGCATACTACGATCGCTAACACCAACGCTATCTTCCGTCCTTACCATTTCTGCTCCAGGAGTACTCCTTTCTGCTGCCATATTGTTTCTCCTGCTTGGGTTCGGTATCTACCTAGGATGTATATGGACAAGAGCTTTGGATGCAGATGCAGGCTATAGAGATAGCAGAAATGTTTTCATTGTGTATCTTGTCGTGCTGGTGTTATGCTATTTTACCTATACCTTGTGGGATATTATTCAAAATTATGAGACGGATGCCACTGTGCGTGGGGCCATGTTGAGAAGTATTGAGCAACTACCGAAACAGCTGCCTATATACCTAGAGCGGAAAAGACAAGAAAGCATCCAAAAACAAATTCTCAAGGAAGAAATTAATATGCGCGAGCGAGAACAAGAAATGCGCGAGCGAGAAAGAGAAATGCGCGAGCGAGAAAGAGAAATGCGCGAGCGAGAAAGAGAAATGCGCGAAATTATGACGTTCGATATATGCGCCAGGATTTTTGGAAAGCGTCATTTTGCTACGCTGGAGAGCATGGAAAATCTTACCAGAATCTGGATTGAACAAGGTAAAATCACGGATGCGAAGGAACTCAGAGAGCAGATGGAGAAATATACAGTGCACGACGGGACTTAATCAGAAAGTCCTTAGAGAATCATGGAGATATTTCTCCAGTAAACGCGATCAAAAACTCTGACGGATAATGGAAAGCTCTCGTGTTTGGAAATCGCTGGTAATTGTCTAAATCGGATGTGATCCTATTACACGGAGTGGAACAACATGCCCATTCTAGGTTTCACTTTCACCTAGGGTCGAAACCATTTTCATTAAAATGCTCCCACGAAACCAATACTATGTAATTAGTCTTATTTACTCTTCTTAAACTATATAGAACCTTACTACGAGCCTTTCATTCAAGCTTATAGTGCTTTTAGGCTCCCTTTTACGGACATACAGTAGTACGTCCAGAAGCTTATTTGCAAGCAGGGTCGAATTAAAGCACATCTCTGCGGTCCTAAGGATTACACTTGCCGAAGCGCAGGCTTCAGTTTCCAAGCCGCCACACTCTATTATAACGTCCTTTCCATCACATCGTATTCCCCTTCAACAAGCCGAGACTAAAGCTTGCTGCGGCTTAGTCTAGAGATCAGCGAGAAGCAAAGCGACGTGGTGGGCTTGATCAGGTCTTTCGTTCGGTCAGCGGAAGGGGGAAAACGGCAGGTTTCGGCGCTCGAGGGCGACGCGATAGAATTTTTCTAGGTTACAAAATAGGTATCGCTATATATTGGACTACATCTTGAAGTGTGTGACGGCCGTGTCTGAGCTGGTTTCGACGCTGGAAATGCGTTGGCTGACTAAACACGCGCCGGGCCATATCTTAGCACTGCTCCCAATCCCAAAGTCAGCTTTGAGCCTTATGCGATTCGCACAGCCACATATCTTACAGTAAAATACCCGTGGATGTATGAGATACGAAGTGCGGGGTCATCTCGCATTAGCGAGGATTAGTGATTCGCCTCCGCTGGAGGTACCAATTAACATAGCAGCCCTACATGAAATTGCGTCTCCGCAGTGCGCATAGTGCTGATAATAGCTTCCTAGCATTAGAGGGAAGTTCTAGGGCTCAGACAAGGCTATTCTACAAGAATTTGCAGCGATAAGGGCTTAATGTTGATACTATAGGGAGGGAAGTCTATTACGCCATGAAAGAAAGCCCTATACGAATCAGGCTCGGAGACGATAGTGCAAACGTAATTTTGGGTAGGAATGAATTATAGAGATTCAGAATTAGCTATAGCAGATTATTCTTATAAAAGTATAGCAATATCCGTTGTGCACATAGGTTTTCCAATTGGTGAAAGTCAAAGTCCCCCTCATTTGTCTCGCCACACAGGGTGTCTCGCCACGCAGGGATGCACCTTAGCAAATTTGAACTTAAAATTTATTAGTCTAGATATACCTGTATATTAAAGAGATTAGAGTTTCCAAAAATGGATTTCCGTTTTCAGAAACTCAAATTTCAAATACGTGTTTCTTGACGACTAGAGTAGAGAAACAATTCTCCGCCGATAGCATGTAATCAATTATCATAACTTTTTCAACATTGCTATAAGAACTTCGTTGGGGTTCACAGGCGTTCAAAATAGAGGGACTCGATACCACGTTAGACTATTTACAAAACACTCATCGCTTCAGTTATATTATTAGATAGTAAGCTCCTTGCTAGGATAATTGGCTTTGCTTATTATATAGGGATGAAACATAATATCTCGAAATCCTATCCAAAGAAATCCCCAGCGTTGATCGGAGGTGTTATTAGCGTAGTTATTCTTTTACTTCTTCTAGTAGGATTACTCTAGTACATTCGGTCGCATAAATTGAAGAAGCGGAACTCGAAGAAATTGCCAGTTGAGACAGCATTAGACCGTGAAGTCTGCTTATTCAGGACTTAGAACATAATGCTGATACCTAGCCAATAAGATATATCATACTTCGCTATATTGTGTTCCTTCTCTCTAATAAACTCCTATAATATCCGTCCCTATATTACGAGCTACCCTGCGTAGCAAGCCGAACTATTAGTAACTTACTTTTTCTTTTAAACAATGTTAACTTTATATACTTATTCGCATTGACTTAATTTTATATAAGTTCTGTGTCTTAGCTACCCTAAATTACTTAAGAAATAAGATAGCTGTAGGGTATAGGAGAATTCTAGAAGCCTCACGTACCTTTTCTATTTTTTTAACATGTTCTCTTTCTTAGAACCAACGTAAAATACGCGTAGACGTCCTCAGACGCTAATTAACTAGCTTAACCCAGACGCATCGCCCAGTGCGACTAAGGCGCTATA
Source organism: Lojkania enalia (assembly GCA_010094045.1). Classification (NCBI taxonomy): domain Eukaryota; kingdom Fungi; phylum Ascomycota; class Dothideomycetes; order Pleosporales; genus Lojkania; species Lojkania enalia. The sequence continues at coordinate 40,753 of ML986856.1, read as the reverse complement.
GCAACACCATGGCCTTAGGAGACAGCCTAGCCCACCGTAATCTACAAGCATACTACACGCCTCAGCGTTTAATTTAGTACTCTGCAATGCATTAAATGTACTAACGGTCAACTCGTACTAGCAGACTTTGTAAAGGCTATTGCCTATAGCATGTTAAAATCTATCTTAAAGGTGTAGTATACCCCTAACCTTAGCTTTATATACGACGCTATTAGAATCGCACAGACTACAGCTAGAACTATAGGTAGAAAATACGATAGAGTAGCGATCCGTATAAATTGCACGCTAATTGCAGCTCTTTAGTTAGTAGAGAAAGGTTTAAGTTACAAGCCCAAAATTAAATCCTATAAGTATACACCCTATATCTTAAAGGCATGTAACAATAATTATAAATTTACAACGCAAGACTTTATCCTACTATCTCTCCAGCTACCTTTATTTACTATTATTATTTCTAATTAGAATATTACTTCCGAATAGAATTCGTGCTCTTTTATATATAAACGGTATTTTAACGTATTCTTCTATATCAAATATAGAGAATTCCTTAGATATAAGATTAATTTAATAATAGTACTCCGTATATTTAGATTCGAAATCTATTATTGTATTTTTTTATTTATTACTAAATACAAAATGTTAACAGGCTTATAATATTCTCGCCGTAGGACGTCGATCGTCGTGTATTCAGTTGAATTTTTAGGGCAATCGAGCGGGTAGTATACTATATAATATAAGCCATGAGTGCATGCTTTATTATATTTATTAACCCTAATTTTTACTATTAAGCAACGCTCCGTAGTATTTAATTAAAGAGACTTACTAAGTTATCTTTTCAAGCCGTTCGTTGAGCGTATTCTATTACTCCGAAGTTGAAGATCCTAGCTATTCCTATAGATGCTTTCTACAACTGAAGAAGTCCCCGTTAACTAGTGTACGTATAGTATACTATCTATTCTTTACTAGCAATAAAATTTCTATACTCGTGCCTATAATAAGAATTTAACGGTTAGATAGAAGGTGTAACCCAGAATGATTTAACCCGCCCTTTTATACCTACTAGAAAGTACTACCTCAGTGTTTATCTGGCAGTAAAGGAGACTGCCTCGCTCCTATAACGTCTAAGATCGACTAGCTTAGTATTTATCCTCTATTTAGTATATAAATATAGCGTGTGCTTTAGGTTATTAGGTACTTACTCTTATCCCGCCCGTTTATGCCTACCAGAAAGTACTGCCTCAGTATCCGTCTAGCGGTAAAGGAGACTGCCTTACTCCTATAACAGCTAAGATTAACTAGCTTAGTATTTACCCTCTATTTAGTATATAAATATAGCGTATGCTGCAGCTTATTAAGTACTTACTCTATCAGCTAGTAGACTATCCCCTATAAGAGATAGGATAAGGGTAGAGTATCTAATAAGCTGCAGTATAGGCTATATTTATATACTAAGTAGAGGGTAAATACTAAGCCCGTCGATCTTAGCCGTTATAGAAGCGAGGTAATCTCCTTTACCACTAGATAGATACTAGGGTAGTACCTCCCGGATATTATAAGCTAGGGCTGTTAAGGCCCCTACTTTAGACGCTATAGGTATACTATAAATAATTATAATAAACAGATTGCATCTATATAGAACGTTTAAAGCTTCCTTACTAATCTACCTAGACACGCTAAGGATACTAGTCTTCTCCTATATTAATCTAGTCCACAAGTAGATATTATACTGGAGATACTCTATATAGATAGTACCGCAGACAAGTAGAAGGGAGTAAATTATATTGCGGAGTTCTAGTAGAAGATAAAGGAAGCTACTCAATTAGTATCTACTCTAGAATAAGGTCTTAAACATATTAAATGAGGGACAGCTGGCTTTAGAGGCAATTAAAGTGTTAGCTTATTATAGTAGGTATAAAGAAGCTCTAGTTGTATTAAATATCTCTATAATATACGTATCTGTATATATATATATTTCTAGTAAAGGTGGGTTACTTAGCTACCTGCCCTCTACTATAAACCTACTAGTTACTAGCTGTAGGATTACTAGCTATAGAATTACTAGCTATAGAATTTCTAAGTTGCTTACAGGGTTAATTTAATTATATAGATAATTTACAGCACTTAGTTATTTAGCGCTAGTTAGGATTATTATAGGAAGGTATTAATTAACAGAGCTATACTATATAAATTATCTTCGCACAGCAACTACAGGGCTGCCTATAATATATCGGCGTAATATTAAGGTTTAGTAACTTAGATAACTTATTATAATACTATAGGTGTTAAAAGTAACTTAAGCTAATAGGAGAGCTGCGGTAGAAGGGTCTTATAATACTACTAAATATAGGCTCTCCACAAACTGGGTAATAAGATAGCTATACTAGTAAAATTTTTACTTAGGAGGGATTCTTAAGTTAGATATAATATAATTTAATACTAATAAGAGGTCTCTTACTTAACTATACTGCGTTATAAGGCTCTAAAACTACCCTTTAATCTATCTAGAGAAGCTTTCGGAAACTACATTTTTAAGCTAAAATAGCTTTCAGGGCTTAAAACAATATACTTATATAATTATACCTTCTCTCTAGTATTCCGGTTATAGAATACACCCCTTAAATCGCGGCTTAGTAGAAGTAGTTAAATAAAAAAGCAAATAGCAGCGTAAATAAAAAGATTAACAGTATAACTAAAACTGTAAAATTCTCTTTACGTAATAGTATCCTACTAGAGAAAAGGTTTAAAAATAGTAAGATATAGAATATATCTTTATTAACTTGTAAGAGATATTTCTAAGGAGTTAGATTTAAGAAATATAGCTTATATTGTAGGGTAGCTCGCGATATAGGGACGGAGGTTAAATACCTTCATCTTTAATTATTCTAATATTAATACGGCTCTCCGGCAATTACAATTTAACTTTTATATTAGGACCGCGATATAGTTAGCAAAAATTAGAAGAGGACAGAATAATATTATAATGCTAGCTAACTAAGGAAAAGTAGATCCTAGTTCTAACCTAACGCAACGATCTGTATAATATATAGCCTTCCTACCTACCTAACCCTTCTATCCCGGTTGCTTATTCTCAACCTATCTAGATGTTTATACCTGAGTAGACGTTAGCTCGAGGGTATTATAATAATTATAGTTATAATAAACTAATATTATCTATACCTATAACGGTCGCGTCTTTTATAGAGACTTAGGTAAGCCTTTAGGTATATATTTAGTCCAGTATCCTCTATTAGGAATTGGCTTAGTATTAAGGAATACTAGCTCTCTTACTTCTTTTAATTATCTAGATATATCCTCAATTTCGCGTAATAACCTCGCAAATATCTATTATAGTCGATATATCTTACTTAGCCTCCGCTTAACAAAAGATATACGAATTAGAGATATAGGGATAGCTTGCTAAATATTGCGCTCTAGAGAAATATAATAATAAAGGTTGCTTCGGAGTAAAATATAAGGTATAGATTTAGTTTAAATCTACTATAATATTTACGCTAAGCCTCTATCGTAGACGATATAGATTAATTCTTAAGTAAGGATTTAAGCTACCCTATATAAAATAGACGCGCGCTGCTGATTATAGTACAGTTATATTACTATAGTACTAGACTAGTAGGCTGATTATATTTATATTCCCTGCTTAGGGCTAATACTAATATTTAACAGCTACCTTGTTGTAATAGTTATAGTCTCTCCTAGAAGGGGAGAATACCGGGAACTAGAATAACAGGGCAGTTTATTATACTAGACGCCGATACCATTTCTATACGAGTAAGTATACTTACTAATAAGTTATTTATAACGAAAGCTTGCGGCAAGTAGATTAGTAGGTAGTATAAGTAGTGCTTTACCAACCTAGTTAAGGTAGAGGTAGGCTATACGGGTCCGTATTAGCTGTATAGAGTATTTTCTAAAAGAGTTAGATACAGATTCCTTATATAGGTAAGATTAATAAACGCGCGCTTATTCTTAGGGAATATACTAAATATAGTTAAGCTAATTAGTTTTAAAATAAGATAGGGTTAACAACTAACAGATTTACTATACTATCGCCAGAATCTAACAGGTAGCAGTAATTACTCTCTTACTATAACTCGGGTTTAGGACTCTAACTGGGGTAAGACTAGTATATAGGTCCTTTATTCTAGCTTTAAGCTTATTAAGGAATATACCTAAGGGGAATCCGCTCTAAATAGCTACTATCTAAGATAAGATCCTATACTACTTACTTAGATTACTTATTTTTATCGAGGTCGAAGCATCTATATACTAGCGTTTCTTAAACCCTATCTTTAATATTCTAGTTAGAAAGGAGCTATATACTATAATTACCGTACTATTTTAATTTAGAACGCTACTCCTAGTAGTTATCTAGGTATAGTTCCGTACTAGTTGTGAAGGGAATATTTTAACAAATTTGAGGGAACCGATATATTAAGCTGGTATTTATTCTTAGGTATCTAGATAGTAATAATTATATACCGATTAACGTAGATACTATTCTTACGCCCGATAGGTATCTCAGCTTACTATTACGCTAGCGCTTTTATATTTCCCGTGCTCCTATTAGTATCTACTATCTATTACCCTTATAGCGGCCGCAGTCTAGTATTAATATTAGTCTATCTAGTATTTAACTAGTCTAAACTAGTATAAATGTTCCTAGAATTTTTCCTCGTACGGTAGCTGCTTAGTATTAACCTTCTATATAAATCTTTTCGCCTAAGTAGCCGTAGAGGCTATTCCTAGTACCTAGGAATTAATAAGAATTTACTATCCTCTATAAGTCCCGTAAACGTATATATAATATAAGTCTAAGCCTAGTACTTCTTACCCCTATTCTATTAGTAATTAGAACTATAGAGACCCTATATATATATATCGAGGAATCTAAATAATACCTTAGTTTATTTTTACCAACCAGTATAATATTTACCTCTTTCTCCTAGCAACAAATATTATAGCGGCTAACCTCCATCGATAAGCCAGGACTATAATAAAACTATAGAATAAGTGTTACTTATTATTACTAAGAGGAATTTTAAGTCTGGAAATATACCTTAGATAAAACTCTCGATTCTAGTTATTATGTCTGAGAAATATTAAGGCGATAGATCTTCTTAATACTACTAGAAGGATAGGAACTCTAAACTATTTATAGCGTCTAATTAAGGGACTAGAAATCAACTCCTTAAGGTTTTTAAACTATAAAGGTATAAATTTAAGTTTACTATTAGCTTATTAACAGGTTTTATATAAAAATTAGGTTAACTAGCGTTTTAAATATTAGGCTGGTAATATATAGATTAAATAATGTTTAATATTATTTATTACTCTAAGATTTAGATAATAGTTAAAGTAGTATCTTATATATACTCTAAATAACTCTAGAAAATCGTCTAGTATTATTAACCCTATTCGTTTAGTATTTGCGTCTATCTAATATAGCCTAGAAGCAATTATTTAATAGAAAATACTAATTGAATAGATTAATTGGAGAAAAATATATAACTTAAACAATCTAATATTTAGTTAATTTAACCTATTATATCGATTATATATTACTATATACTGGGTATCTTTATAATAGATAAAATATACTTACTCTTTTAAGACCATTTCTAATATTAAGAGCGGGAAATTTTAGCTAGTTTCTATATCTCTTTCTTACAGGACTTAATTTTAACGTGGGTAGCTATAACCTTAGAACTCTAAATATCGGAGGATAAACTCTAATAGCAATCTAAACTATTAAAGAAAAAATATTAAGGGGGTAATAGTAGTAACTAAGAGTTATAACTTTTACTATTAAATTGTAAGAGCGTTCTTAGAATTTAAAGCTAAGAGGCTAAATATTTAACTATTAACAATTATAATCTAGATACTGTTAATAGTAAAGGAATATTACCGCCTGATTAAATAATAGAAGGGGGGGTTAAAAACTATAATAGTATAAGGAGTTAATCTAAGTATATATTATAAAAACTAGAACGTTTAGTCTATAAAAGAGAGCTTAGTAATAGGGTAATATAGGCTAAAAGCGATTGTATAAAGAAGGTATATAAAGACTAAGAATCTACTTAGATTAATCTACAGATGTGCTATATAACTTTAAAGAGGTTTAGTAGTAGCCTTATTATCGGTATTATAAGGTCTAGAAGAACTTTTATTAATTAGTTATGGCCGGAGAGGTTGTAGATACGAAAATAAAGAACTCTTTTATTACTAGAAAGAGCTCTTAGTATACATATAAGGAAATAGTTTGGAGAAGGAAGAGAAGCTGCTAAGAGCTTTAATAGAATGCTAAAATTTCGAGTATTAGTTAACAACGGATTTTATCGTTAAGGGAGAATAGTAGCCGAGGTCGGGAATAACGACTACGACGGTAAAATATATACTAAGACTTAATATCGCCGAGTTTAAATAGGTTTTCTTGTACTTTAACGCGCCTATTTTAGCTAAAGTTTAGTTACTGTATTATATTTTCTTATTCTATTACATGCAATCGGTTAAGTGTAATTAAAATAAACAATAGAAATATTATAGGTTTCTACTAGATAAACTATAACGAAAATTTTATTTTTATAAGGGTTACACCTTAAAAATATTTCATAATCTAGTAGATCTACCTAATTAATTAAAAGTACTAGAAGAAAATTATATAGAATATAAAAGCATCTAGGATTAATATAGCTAAGTATACGTTCGAAATCGACAGGATTATATTATATATAAGAGTGAAAGGTAATCTATAGGTATAATAGGCTTGGTTGTAAGTATAGCTTAATAGCAATCTTATAAAACCTCAACTTATTTCGGGTAAGGGACTAAAAATATATACCTTACATCTATATCTCCGTATTATAATATCGACTTATATTATAAGGTAGAGAACCTCCTACCTTAAATGCGCAATTTATAATAAACTTTCCTCTACGATTAAAAGTAGCTAGAATCTTAAAGATATCTCTCTTCTCGTTAGAAAGTTCGTGCTTAAGTTTTACCCTTAATCCCTCTAAATATATACCCTATATATTTTCTCCCTAATCTTAGTAATGTTGCGGAATATTTGGGAGATTCTATAGTAGATAATCCTTTAACCTAATCAACTGTCTAGTACTAAAATATGCTAGGCTATTCTATATTAATCGATAAGATTGCAGCAGCTCCCTACTATAAGAAGGAATATATAGGTCTGCCGGCCTCTCTACATCTAGAAGTATCTCTTTACTAGAGGAAGACTCTAGAGCCGGGTCTAAGTATTTATAATAGCTATTAGATTGTGGTAGTATAAGGACTGTATTATCGCCTTATACTTAATCTAGATAGCTACTATTATTCGTTTAATAACTCTACTAAATATATCTATTATAGATAGACTCAGCTTTATCTAGACTAGGCGACTATAGAAAATCGATTAGGTGTTTAATACTCGGGAGAACTATTCTAGCCCGAAGGTTACTAGAGTAGTTAAATATAGCGAATATATTAGAACTAGATCAGTTAAGTCCGGCTTAATATTTATTAATTAACCTTAGAGGCGAGTCTTATATATTAGGGAGGTAATCTAAGTTAGTTTTTAGTACTACTTTACTGAAAATTAACTTTTTTTATACCTAGGACAGCTTTTAGGAGAGTCTTTCTATAGCCGATAGTAGGAGGTATAAGACGGGCAGCTTTAGTATAATTATAACCTTCGGGGATATAAGTAAGATAAATAGTATAATACAGTATATACAACCTACAAAATATTTTATTCTAAACCGGCTTCGGGAGAATTACTTCCAACTACTTACTTAGATTATTAGAGACTTCTAAGAGGGTTAAGGATAACCTTTTAGGTAATCGATTTCTGATAGGAATAGTAGAGATAGTATTAGGCTCTATTAGCCCTTCGCGCTGTAGGCGGGCAGAGATTTTCCTTAGTTTTCTTACCTCTAACAAACTAAATTAGCGTGGTCCTCTAAGCTGCGGGGATAGAGACGCATGTTCTTAAGTCCCGTCTAGTAAGGTAAGTATTAAAGAAACAAACTTACTAATAGAGTATATATTACGATAACTATTTGAATTTTATTTAAGAGTGGGGATTAATTTATCTAGGAGAAGAGCTACGGTGCCTCTTAAATATTCCTATAATACTTAAAGCAAGAGCTTCTTAAGAAGCGCTTATTAAGCTAAGTATAGTAGCCCTAATATAAGGTTTATATACAGCCCGTATAGGCTTTTATATATATAACTAAAGGCTTATAAGAATACTATAATCCCCTATAGAATATATTTAAATAAGAGCGTTTGTTTTATATAGCATAGTTATGCTACCAATATCAGCTAAAATGTTAACAACTAGGGTCGATGTTAGTCTATGGGATACGAGTCCTCGTTCTAATATCTAAGAGAAGGGTAGAAGGGGACTGGAGTCGTGAAGCCTATAAGCGCTAGTATTACTTATAGGCCTCTTTCCCGCAGGGGAAAACATAGGATATAGGCTTACGGACTAGATAGGTACTACTAGCTAGCCCCTAGCCTACTACCCTAGTAGTTACAGGATCTCTACCCCTATAGGAATAGATTTCCTATATACCGCGGTACTATATATAATTTGTTAGAGCCGGTCTAGTACGTGTCTAGTTTACTCTATATAAATACTATAGCTGCCTACCTTAGATATTTATATATAATTACTATTAGCCGAAGTTTACTTTTAAATTATTATTAACTACCTAGATAGTATTAGACTGATAGCTTTAGAAGGTTAACCAGAGAAATAACTATTCCTAAAGCTCTATAGACGATTTCTAATAATAGCGAAGCTAATTAGTAGGTAATTACTATAAGATATATTTTTAGTTTTCTATACAGGCTGTATATTTATAATATAGCATTATAATTAGAGTAATTAAAAGGAGGTAATCGCTAAAAGTAAGCAATTATTAACGTAGAAATTACTAAAATAGAGTAATTGTAATATATAAACGATATTTATAATAAAATTCTAGCTAATAAAGCGAATCTAAATCCGGTGACTTATATATTCTTATTATTTTATTTACTTAAATTATTCTTTTAAACTATAAGATCGTTCTAAATACTAGATAGTAGAGGTGCTGAGGAATATATAAAACTAAGGAAAAAAAAAAAAAAAAAAAAAAACAGACCCCTCTCATATAAAAGAAGCCTCTCTAAGTCAAGTACTAAAGGTATCTAGACTCTAATATATAAGTAATAGGAGTCTCTAGAATATAGAACTTAGTTATAGAAATATATAAGTTTATATTACTCTAGCGTATAGCATACTTTACTTCTTCCTTAAACTTTAAAGTTCCGTATACTATCTCGATCCGTTATTAAATTAAACTTGTCTAGTATTAAAAACCTTATCTGAGATTACTATATTTCCAGCTTTAATCTCGTTTTCCCTAGTAATATACTTGCTAATATTTAGGCGTTTATTAACCCTACGGAAACGATCGATTCTCCTAGAGAAACTTAATTTAGATAGTACTTTCTAATCCGGAATAAAGAGAGTAAGCGTAAATATATTTGCTTAATCTAAATTAAATAGTTTCTTAAAGAATTTATAAGACTATACCTCCTAGTCTAAATATAGTTAACCTATGTCTGTAGACGAATAGATAAGATATACTAGATAATTTAACGAACTAAATAAGAGTTAATCTTCTAGCCTATACAGTTTAGTTCTTATAAGCTTTAAGTAGAGATTTAATTAAGAGAAGATGTGCAGTAATACCTATACTGCTAGCTATAAAAAGAACCTTATTATATTTATTAAGGGACTAACTATAGCTATATAGACCATCAATAATAACTAAAGAGTAGTAGTAAAGTAAGTAAAAAAGGGAATTACTAAATCTGTTATATTACTGTATTAGTAGAGTTATATTAGATCTATTAATCTAGGTAATAGTATAAGGATATGCTTAGAAGAACCCTACCTAATGTCGATCTATATCGGGGAAGGTTAAGTAAATATACTGCCCCGGACTTACCTTCTAGGGCTGTTTAAGCGAAATAGTAGCAGATATTAATTATATAGAGTTTTTAAGACTGTTAAAGCGTGTAATTACTATTTTATTTAAAGACCTTAACCCCGAATTCCTATAAAAGAGCCCCGCTAGCCAGGCGATATATTAGAGTAACTAAGCCGCGGTAGCGACGCTAAGGCAGATAATTTCCCGTTTTCGGAATGTAGGAACATGCTACTATAAAGTACTAGCAAGTATAAGCGTAAATATAAGGTAGCTTTTTAAGAATACTTCGTATAAATACCTCCGAACGTAGAGGATCGATAGGACGCTAATAGCCGAAAGCAACGAAATAAGCTATAGGATTGTAAGTAGATTTAGTATATAAGAGTAGTAAATAAACTAATATTTCTATTGTTGAGATAGATGTTAATAAAATCTTTATTATCCCGTAGATGAAATCTTAAATGATACAAATATACCCAAGCTAATAGTATATTAAGGCATATTTACTTAAAGATAGACGAAGGATCTAGTTAACAAATATATTAGTCCTTCTACTAAGGTATAGCAGTACTACGTTTATAAGGAATAGTATTATATACCGCTTTATAATGTTATGTCGATTAGAGATTTTAAGTATATACCCTAGGATATTAACAGTAATAGCAAGTATTATACTTAAAAGCGTAAGTACGTTAATCTTATAAGAACCCTTAAAGCGTCGAAAAATCGTTGTATAGATAAGCCTTTTATAGAAGAAAGCTGTTACTTTGCAGCGCGTCGAAGCGTTAAGCCTCTAGCCTAATTTCCAGAGTTCTAAGCTAGCGGCTATAGAGGTAAATAAGAGGAAGAAAATCGATAGTATAGATAAAGGCTGCATTTTTAGATCTAATATCCTAAGCTTTATTTACTAAATAAATATTTATACTTGTCGATAATAAGGATATTACTATAGTTATAAGATTATAGAGTATAACTCCAATTTACTGTTCTAAAATACAAATTCTTAAAAACGAAAATTAGTATTATAGGTTCTAGTTTTCGTAAAATTATATATCGTTCGCTTAATCTGGAAAATTCCCTAATTCTAATAATTCAGCTCCCTATTTATATTACTATAACTCGTGCCTAACTACTATACTTACTTAGCCCCGCCTAGCAGCTATATATACATACTTATACAGGTAATAGAGCTATACTTAGATTAGTAATACGGTTTAAAGCACGCGCAAGTATATTATAGATCTCTAAAATATACTCGCCTAAGACTATTTACTATTAACGTTAAAAAACTTAAGTATCTACATAAATATATATAAAGTATAGCTAGTAGTGTTAATTTTTACAACCACCCAACTTTTTATCTTCACCCTCACAATTTTATATAAAGGCACTTCAGCCAGCCTATATACCTAATCAGATATAATCATAATAGCTAAGAATAATTTCTTTATAAGACGTTAAATAGGTATTAATAAGAAAGCGAGAAGTTTAGTATAGCATAACAACAATATTAAGATAACTATTATCTATTAACATGGTAATAAGACTTCCCTTTTTCAGTCTCATCCACGTCTATCTAACTAGTTGCCTTCTATAAAGGAATTGGTAATTCTATTTTCCATTCTCACTCTAAGATAAATCTCTAATAAGGAAATAGAAGAAGTATTTAAATAAGAATACGACCCTAGAGTCTTATAAAATTATATCTTCCCAGCTAATAAAACTAGTTAATAAGGCTAGCAGCTTCAACAAACCCTTATTTCCGGAGCTTACTACCCCTCTAACTATAAACCTGCTTGCGAGTAAGAGTAACTTAAACTTTCTTAACTAAGGTAACTTCGACTTTACGCATAACTTGTTAGACTAAGATAAGGGCCGGGGAACCCTACAGCAATCAATAATAAAGAGTGATTCGGAAGGCGGGATAGATGGCCTTAAAGAAGAAGATAAGGAAGTTAAGGAGGCGGAAGATGTGGAGGAGGAGGAGGAGGAGGAGGATGACGATGAAGACGAAGACGAGGATCAGGACCACGACGAGGAGGATAACAATAACGATAATAATAACTATAATAACGATTATACTAATTGTAGAAATACTTCCGTACAGAGTATAGTATTTAAGAAGAAAATAGTCGGGTCGAAGTAAATAAATTCTTAAGCTTAGGGTCGAAAATCGCTTAAACGCTACTGGATGGGGAAAGCTATATATACTATTACTACGCTAAGTCTAGTTAAGCTATAGCTTAAATTTAATAGGAACTTGCTTAGGTTTAGAAGTAGAATATAGCAGAAGTTGCAGCTAATACAGTCCTATTAGTATACTAATAATACTACCCAGATGTTTAATATATCTCCTCTAAATGTCGGACAGATATTTAGTTCTACTTATATAACTCAGCAAACCCTTAGAAACTAGTATTATAACGTACCTATACAGAGCGAAATATTCGGCAGCATTCCTTAAAATAGGATTTTTTACAGCCTACCTTCGAATAGTATATTTCCCGGCTCTAGTCTAAATAGACTATTTCTTAGCCAGTTATAAAGCGGCATATTTAACAGTACATCCCAAAGCCTAATACTTAATAGTATATCCCAAAATAGTATATTTAATAGGGCTCCCTAAAATAGAATTTATAATAGAGCAATCCTAAATAAAGGATTTAATTGCAATACTTAAGATGGGATATTTAATACCTCCTAGAGTATACTTTCGTACAATTAGTTATCTATTAACACCAGATTATCATCATTAAGAAAGTAATAGACTTAGCCCGCTATCTTAAACGTCTCTTAACCTAAGAATTTAAAGAACGTAGCCGGTCGAAAGAAGAATAATAGAAGAGCTATATCTTTAACGCTTTAATTAAAAAAAAGTGTTCGACGCACGCGGAAAGAATAGTATATAAGTATCTTCATCAACGGTTTAGCTCGGCAATATTATATATGTCCTTCTTGTTTTCTAGTCTTTTTCTACTCTATTAATTCATCTAGTCTTATATAGCGTATTTAGCCTTATGAATTTTTGAAGTCTATATTAATAGCTATAGTTGAATGCTGATTAGCGAATAAATTATTACTATATCCTATACTTTATGCTACATCCTTATTCTTATAAGGTAGGAACTTATAACCTATAGGATTTTATTCTATCTAAGTTATAATTAATTTAATCTTAGAATCTATTAACACCCCTCCCGGCATGTTGAGAAACCCTCTAGGCGGGGGAAAACGAGGGGTACTTTAACTTTATACTGCTCGAAATCTATATATATATTAAATATTCTCTAAGTTAACTTAAGTTACAAATTTATAGTACTTCCGTGTAGTAGCTATTTCTAGATATTTAGAACCTATTCGACCTAAAAATTATAAAGTATATTATTACCACTGTATATAATTTATAGAAAGCCTCGTATTAGAGCTGAACCTAGTTCCTACTATATAGTACTATTATCAGGCTCCTGCCACTCCAAAATATTTATAAAACGATGTTATCCAAGCCTTAGATCTACGCTATAAATACTTAGAAGTTATGCTTAGCCTTATATCTACTATAGCGCGCAAATTCACGCAAGGCTGCTACTATAGTACTTCCGATCTACTTTCCTACCCTAGCTGGTGCTAGGCGACCTTACGCGTTGTACGTAATCATCAGCATGTAGTTTAACTATACATGTTTAGAATTACCTATAAGTTAGTATATGTGTAATGCAAAAATATAATAGATAAGGTCCATCCCTGCGTGGCGAGACACCCTACGTAACGAGACGCCCCAGCTTCTGCTCTGCACAACAACACCTTCTATAAAATATAGGAAGAGATATTCTCGGAATAGAAACTGCCTATCTTAAAGTCTCTTGCAGGCTAAAAATCTACTAAGAATATGCTGTGGTTACTATGTAATATAATGGCTTGCTATAAGAGCCAAACTATCGTCTGCCTTCAACTAGCTATAAGTGCGCTAAAAGCTTGTGCGCTTAGCTATTATTCCGGTAGGGTATACCAAGTGTCATGTCTAACTTATTCCGAGAATTCTGCTCCTATCCAAAGTGTTGGCGTGCTTCTATGCTCATTCAAACTCCGCCAGCTAGAATGCACAGCGAGGACCGCACTAAGCCTTAGCCTGAAAGTAGCTTAGCCGTAATATATTGCTGCTGACACTAGCTGTCAAATCATCGTGCGCTAGACCTATCCGCGCTTACAGCACGACTCAAGTTAGCGCGAAATCGCCTGGAGGGACATAACTTAGTTAGCCAGCAGCATCATCGCTAAGAGTGAGAAGGACCCTAGCAGCGCATCCTGACTGAGCAGACTGGATAGAAGCGACTGAAATGACTTACTTCTTCTCCCAACGCAATAGCGACAGCAGTGTGAGCAGGCTGTGTACTTATCGCCTCACCGGAAGGCGGGGTTATTGGGCTGAGCCAGGCCAGCGCCTCAGTGCTTCGTGCTTTTAACAGCCTGCCTTCGCAGCCTACCGCAAGCATCTTATTTCCTCACTGCTCTCACTGTATTTTCTCGTGCTGCAGCTATGCGACTTCTTCACTTTGATCATTTTGGCCAACTTATCTTGACCGACTTTCACGGGAAGCCTAGCCAACCATATGCTATCCTTTCGCACCGATGGGAGAAGTCAGAAATTCTCTTTGAAGACATAGCAAGCGGAGAATACAAAGTGAAGGAGGATGGCTATCGTAAGCTTTTATTCTGTGCTAAACAGGCGGCTAAAGACAAGCTCCAGTACTTCTGGATTGATACTTGCTGCATTAAACTATGGGACAGGCTTGAGCGCTCGCGAGCGATCAACTCGATGTTTCGCTGGTACAGCAACGCGACGAAATGCTACGTGTTCCTATCAGATGTTCCGGACCCTAATATAACGGACACACTACAGCACGATAACTGGAAGACATCTTTCCGGGCAAGTAGATGGTTCACTCGAGGCTGGACGCTCCAAGAGCTGCTCGCGCCAGCATCAGTGGAGTTTTTCAGCTACGAAGGACAGCTACTAGGCGACAAATCTTCTCTAGAGCAAGTCGTGCATGAAGTTACTCGCATTCCGCTCACAGCATTGCGCAGTCTTCCCTTAGACCAATCTACCCCACACGAGCGAATGCACTGGGCGGATAAGCGCGAGACTACCGAAGAGGAAGATATTGTATACTGCCTTCTTGGACTCGTGGGTGTGACCATGCAGGCCAACTATGGTGAAGGCAAGGACAGAGCGTGGAGACGACTCCAGGAGGAAGTAGAGACAACCAACGGCGTACCTTCTATCATTCCGTTTTCCCGCAACGAGTATTTTGTTGGACAAGAGCTTCAGCTTGCTACGCTAGAGAAACAGCTGTTTAGCAACAAGCACACTACTACAACATTGGCGATAGTAGGGCCTGGCGGAACAGGCAAGTCACAGCTAGCGCTCGAGCTTGCATACAATAGGAGAGAAAAGAATAATACCCTCCGGGTGCATGGCCATAATAGAACACACACACACACAGAAACGAATAAGCCTTGCTCAGTGTTCTGGGTGGATGCAAGCAGCCAAGATGATCTCGACCGGTCGTACGATAGCATTGCCCAGAAGCTTAATATCCCTGGCTGGGACAATGAAAAGGCAGACGCCAAGCAGCTTGTCAAGCTTTGTCTCGAACAAGAGCGCACAGAAAACTGCTTGCTGATCTTTGACAACATAGAAGACGTCAACCTAGGAGCTAGTGGGCTGTCGGCAGCACGGCCAGCAGGTTTGACTGCCTACCTTCCTCAGTCTAAGCAATGCTCTGTCGTGTTTACAACCACCGAACACAGTCTCGCTGAGCAAATGGCGCCGCAGGCGCTTCTAGAGCTCCAGGAGCTGTTACCAGAACCTGCTATGGAGATGTTGAAGAACTACCTAAAGGAAAATCATTTCTCTTCAAGCGAGGAGCAGCAGGCGAGGCTTTTACTGCGAGAGCTTTCTTATCTTCCGCTGGCGATTGTCCAAGCAGCAGCCTATATCAATTTTACGGGAATACCACTTCAGGAGTACCAATCAAAATTAAGTACGTATAATAAGCACGACGTTATACAAGGGAGTGGACTGCTAGGGGACAGATTACAGGGGAGGACTGCAAAGAATCCTGTAGCTACCACGCTATTTATCTCCCTCGACGAGATCGGCCGTAACCATAAAGTTGCAGCAGGCTATTTACTCCTTGCGGCCTGCGTAGCATATAATGATATTCCTCTTGAACTGTTCGAAGAGAAAAACCTCGAAGAGAGAGGGAAAATGGTACAGGTACTGAGCAAGTACGCGCTAGTTACTCGGCGGCCTGAAGATTCTGCATTAGACGTTCACCGACTAGTTCATCATGCTTTACGGGAATGGCTTCAGCAACAGAATCAGCTAAGCCAACAAACCAAGCATACTCTTACTCAACTACATCGAGTATTCCCAGATCATAGCCATCAAAACAGGAGTAAGTGGAGACGATTGCTCCCACATACTAAGTATGCTCTATCGAACAGGTCTGCTAAAGTAGAGGGTGACGGAATGTCAGCGCTACTATGGAAATACGCAATGGCATTGGACAGTGATGGACGGTATAATGACGCAGAAGAGCAGTTTGTGCAAGTGATGGAGACGTTCAAGAGGGTACTCGGGAAGGAGCATCCCTCTACGCTGACCAGCATGGTGAGCCTGGCATCGACGTACAAGAATCAAGGGCGGTGGAAGGAGGCAGAAAAGTTGGGGGTGCAAGTAGTAGAGACGAGAAAGAGGGTGCTCGGGGAGGAGCATCCCGACACGCTGACCAGCATGGCGAACCTGGCATCGACGTACAAGAAGCAAGGGCGGTGGAAGGAGGCAGAAGAGCTGGAGATGCAAGTAGAAGAGACAAGAAAGGGGGTGCTCAGGACGGAGCATCCCGACATACTAACCAGTATTGCGAACCTGGCATCGACGTACAAGAATCAAGGGCGGTGGAAGAAAGCAGAAGAGCTAGAGGTACAAGTAGTAGAGACGTGCAAGAGGTTGCTCGGGGAGGAGCATCCTGACACGCTAACCAGTATGGCAAACCTAGCGTCAACGTATAGGGATCAAGGGCGGCGGAAGGAGGCAGAAGAGCTGGAGGTGCAAGTAGAAGAGACGAGAAAGAGGGTGCTCAGGACGGAGCATCCCAACACGCTGACCAGCATGGCGAACCTAGCGTCAACGTATAGGGATCAAGGGCGGTGGAAGGAGGCAGAAGAGCAGTTTATGCAAGTAATAGAGACGAAAAAGAGGGTATTCGGAGAGGAGCATCCCAACACGCTGACTAGTATGGCGAACCTAGCGTCAACGTATAGGAATCAAGGGCGGTGGAAGGAGGCAGAAGAGTTGGGGGTGCAAGTAGTAGAGACGAAAAAGAGGGTGCTCGGGAAGGAGCATCCCGACACGCTAACTAGTATAACGATCCTAGCGTCAACGTTTTGGAATCAAGGGCGGTGGAAGGAGGCAGAAGAGCAGTTTATACAAGTAATAGAGACGTTCAAGAGGGTGCTCGGGGAGGAGCATCCCAACACGCTAACCAGTATGGCGAATCTAGCGTCAACGTATAGGAATCAAGGGCGGCGGAAGGAGGCAGAAGAGCTGGAGGTGCAAGTAGTAGAGACGAAAAAGAGGGTATTCGGGGAGGAGCATCCCGACACGCTAATTAGTATTGCGAACCTAGCGTCAACGTATAGGGATCAAGGGCGGTGGAAGAAAGCAGAAGAGCTAGAGGTACAAGTAGTAGAGACGTTCAAGAGGGTGCTCGGGGAGGAGCATCCCGACACGCTAAATAGTATATCAAACCTAGCGTCAACGTATAGGGATCAAAAGCGGTGGAAGGAGGCAGAAGAGATAGATAAACAAGTAGTAGAGACGAGAAAGAGGGTACTTGGGGAGGAGCATCCCTCTACGCTAACTAGTATGGCGAACCTAGCGTCAACATACAGCAATCAAGGGGGGTGGAAGGAGGCAGAAGAGCAGTTTATGCAAGTGATAGAGACGTCCAAGAGGGTGCTCGGGAAGGAGCATCCCGACACGCTAATCGGTATAGCAAACCTAGCGTCAACGTATAGGGATCAAAAGCGGTGGAAGGAGGCAGAAGAGCTAGATAAACAAGTAGTAGAGACGAGAAAGAGGGTACTCGGGGAGGAGCATCCCTCTACGCTAACTAGTATGGCGAACCTAGCGTCAACATACAGCAATCAAGGGCGGTGGAAGGAGGCAGAAGAGCAGTTTATGCAAGTGGTAGAGACGAGAAAGAGGGTGCTTGGGGAGGAGCATCCCTCTACGCTAACTAGCATGGCGAACCTGGCATCGACGTACAAGAATCAAGAGCGGTGGAAGGAGGCAGAAGAGCTGGAGGTGCAAGTGGTAGAGACGAGAAAGAGGGTGCTCGGGGAGTAGCATCCCTCTACGCTGACCAGCATGAACAATCTCGCCTTTACTCTCAAGTCCCTAGGACGGGACGAAGAGGCTCTCTCTTTACTACAGACATGCTGTCAGCTGCGCGAAATGGTCCTTAGTACACATCATCCTTGTTAGGACCACAGGAAAGGATATTACGGGTGGCTGTAATACCCCGAGTGAACAAGCGCTTGGCGCGCGGGGTTCACAGAAGTCACGTGATTCAACATCACGTGAAGGAAGTAGTCGTTATAGTTGAGCCAAGACTGAACTACAACAACTACAACCCAGGAAGAGATGGAACATAAATTGAACACTTTGTAACGAGTTTCCTTGATCTCTTCGTAGTCAACTTGATATCTATCTCGAACCCATATTCGAGTTTACGAATAAACTCGATTGTTCTTGACCCAACCTTTACTACACAGCTGATGCCCTCCGCTATCCCTAACATAGTCGGGCATCTCATCGTAACAGTATTGACCATAGCCTTCTGCTTAGTCAGACGGCAGGAACGACAAACCACCTCACCAAGACATAAACCCACCAAGGTATCCCGTAGGCAGTAAGTGTAAGAATGATGGGATTCTAGGGGTGCACTAGTGCTTAATTGGACGAGTCGGGCAAAGGGTATCATTCAGGTGTAACTTAGATGAATCGCTGCCGGGCTGACCGGCTGCGGCCCACGAATATGTATGTGTGGGTCAGGTGACCTCGCTTATGCCATTCTGGCGCAATCTGACCCATTCTGGCGCATGAAGGCCCTGACTGTGACACGTGAGGCCCAGCGGCCTTACAGTAAGCTATAACACGGTAACGTAAAGACCCCTTGACAATCCTTATACAAAATCGGCATTCGCTTCATTAAACAAGTAGCAGGCAGAGCATAGTAAGGCATAGCAGTAATGTCCCTTAGTTTCGTCTGTAAGGGTATATTATTATATAGAAGTATGTAACAAATTCGTTTAGTGGACACGAGTATAACGTCTTAATATGAGTGGTCATTACTATATAATACTGTAACTTAATCAAGCAAGCCGCCTAGGCCATTGAGTCATGTCTTGTCTAGGTTAGCAATGCACGACTCATATAAGTGTATCCGTACGGCTCTATAAATTACGGCTAAGCTACTTTAAGCTAGGTGCCGATATCGTCTCCGTCCGCGATTACTAACTTAGCATATATGATCGAAATCAGCTTTAAAGCTCGCTATGGCTTGGTAATTAAGTATAATTCTCGGGATTGGACAGCTGCATATTATGCTATAAGCTGCAGGAATTTCTTTGCGACAGGACGAATTTGAGTGCACTTGCTGCTGAGCGAAGGCAGACGGTTATTTCGCTAGTACGGCAAGCTGTTGTATTGTACGGTAACCATAATATATTATAAGTGGATTTTTAGGCTGCACGAGATCTCAAGATAAGTGCTTTTTATTCCGATTATTTCTTATCCTAAAGTTTACGGACGGTTTTGTTGTATAGAATAGAAGCTAGAGCGTCTCGTTACATAGGGTGTCTCGCCACACAGGGATAGACCTTATTAACTTAAAGTATATGCAGAATTTGAGTGGTGTAAGGTTAAAGTACCCCTTATTTTTATTACCACGAGGGGTTCCTTACTTCACAGGGATAGACGTTACAATCATTATTAAGTTACGATGTAGAAAGAAGAATATAATGCGGGAGTCCACACATTTCTCTACTAAGATCCTACTTTTACTCAGCATATTAAGTTACAAGCAATAAAGGAAATAAATTTGGTGGAGAAAATTATATATTATAGCACTTTAATTACATAACAGTCAAAGAATAAACTTCTAAGATAACCAGAAAGTAATAGAACAACTGCATCCTGCAAGTTGTAGATTTACGACAGTCTAAAGACCTTTAAAGCATATAGTAGGAACTGGATACAGGCCGGAGTCTATACTACTGCCTGTAGGTTCCGAGATAAAGACCGAATTATTCCAACAATATATATAGGCTGCGGAATCTACTCGCTCTATTTAAAACTTCTTATAGTCTCTAATACCTCTAGTTATATTTAGAATAGCGTATAAAGTAGCTTACTGTCCAGTATATTACCTATAGATAATTAATAAAATCTGGATAATACGTGTTCGAAGCTTAATATACTACTAAAATACTATTATACTGTTTAGAGCGTTGCAAGGAATTGAAAAACTTATAGTCTAATCCCCAGCGTAGTTATAAGGTTTTATAGTTACAACTATTAGTAAATAAGCAGAATCGGTAAAATTTAATATTATATTATATATAGAGTTGCGCGCATTAAATAATCTAGATAAATATAAGATAGGTGGTATACTCCCTAGAAAATAATATACTAAAACTCTAAAGTCTCCCTAGTAGTAATAGTAGTAGAAGACTTAATCAAGCACAGTAGTAATTAATTAAAAGGTAGCTAGGGCTGGTTATATAAGAGTAATAGTAAGATAGATAGAAGTACAATTCGAACTATTATATTAATAATAAATATACTTTAGCAAGGTTATTAGGTTAAGTTATAATTATATACTGCGTTATTAATAACCAGCTAGAATATATTACTAAATAGATTTAAGGAAGTTGAAAATAGTTAACAATTTTCAGAAAATATATAGAATATTATCTAAGTTAGCGCTAGTCTGCTGTAATAATTTCCGGGTTTCTAATTTTAAGATCCTAAATACTAGAATTATAAAAGTAAAGCCGAATATATAATAAATATATGTTGCTAACCTCTCAAAACCTATAAAAATATATCTTACCCTCAGCTCCTCTACGATAATAATCTATAAAAAGATTACGTTATATTTTCTATTCCTAACTATTACATTGCCCGGAAAATCCGAGATAATATAGAAGACAACCTGAACTTGCGTAAATATATTACTAGAAAAACTCTCCTAAATAAACTATATAAACTTATTAAGCTTTTTAAAAATCTAAACTTAGAAGCGTCCTTAATTAAAGATTACTATAAAGTACAGGTTAAGCTCTATATATACTATACTACCTTAGACTATCTATCTTTAGGTCCTATACTAGAGGTACGATATATTATTCGTTCTCCGAAAATCGAGATACTAGTATTATAACAAAGTCTCTTATCTAAGGAAGTTTTATTATTATTAGATAAAGCCGTGGATATAGATAAGAATCTTATTCTACTCTACGATAGAGAGCACCCACTTAACTATAGGCTAAAAACGATACTCTCTACTCTTTATAAAGAAGATAAGAATATGTGCAAAAGAATACCGGGTTTAGTATTTATAGATAAATTATAGGATAGTTTACACTTATAATTAAACAGTTTTAGCTACTCCCTTCTAGACCAATCTATAACGAGTTCCGTCTTATTCCTATTATCTGTATAATATAATTTAAACTATACTTAACTATCTAACTAAGAGTCTCTATATAAATTAATACTGTTATATTACTACTAAAGCTGGATTATCTTCAAATTTACTATCTATATAAGAACTTATAACTAGGGGAACAACTCGGTTTTACATTTCTAGGCAAAGATAAGACGGCTAGAATTAGCGACGTTAAATTGCGAGAGCTAAGAAAAAACTACTAAGGTAGCTACTATACCATTTCCTAAATACTCCCCTTCCTTTATTAGATATCTTAGGCGCGATTACAATTATATTTAGTAGAGTAGTTAACATAGTTATATAATTTTTTAGTTAAACTGGAATATACGATAGTCCCGAGCTCCTATAAGGGTAGAAATTAAATACTAGGTTAGGAGTTGTTAACAGGTATATTATTAGTCTACTAGAGTTTATAGAAAACTCTTATAGATTACTCAGGTTAAGACTAAATACTATACTAGAGTAATAATATAGGTCTAGGGACGGGTCTAGAAAAGCCTTAGTATAATAGAACTACCGGGGATCTTAAGAATTAATACTAAAATTAACTAGAAATTTATTACTAGCCTGTAGTAGTATAAATAATTAGTAATCTATACCAGCCCAGTAGCGGTTGAAACATAGGTAGCTGGCTAAGGTCTATAGAGTATAGTTTACCTTAGGAAAGTTAAAGTATAGAATAGTACTATTTACAATACTAACAGAGTTTAGGTTAAATATTAGCAGCCCTATTATATTAACTAGAATATCTACAATCTTCTTAGAGGTAGCTGTATTAGTAGGATATATACTAGACTGAGTAGTAGTAATATTCTAACCCGCAGGGCCTAAGATCAGCTATAGTATTAGGAGAGATATTACAAGAGATTGTATAGAAAATATTATATTAGAGGCTTTAAATTAAGGTATTATAGTTTTTATATACTTATAGAGCTAACCTAGGATTTTTGGCTTTCGGTTTTTAGTTTTCAGTTTTCAGTTTTCTAGATGTCGTCTTTCTTTTTTAAGATTTTAAACATATAAAAGTCTTTTTCAGTATCTATAATAGTTAAAAGAATTTTTATATAGATTCTAGAGTGCGAATAGAATATAAAACCGTTTATTACTCTCTTATATTTACACCTACAAGAATATTAATAAACTATAATTAAGCACTTTCAAATTTATTTTCTCTACTTTAAATAACCTACTAAAAGCCCGATGTCTTCCGCTAGCCTATACTCTAGGAAGTTAAAGAAAAAAGCCTATAGTAAAGTACGTAGAGGGAAGTAATTAGAGGTAAAATAATTTGAAGAGGCCCGGGCAGCTGAGATAAGATAATAATAAGTAGAGGACAGAGCTAAAAGTATAGTAGAAGTCCTCCTTATAAAGGAGGTCCCGGTATAGGTTCGAGCCTTCCAAAAACCTTTCTACAGTATTATATAAAGATGGTGGGACACCAGGGTAAAATATCTAAGTAATAATAGCAAATTAAAAGCTATTAATAAAAAAGTTAAGGGAATTAATAGTATAGGAGATACCTTTACTATTCTAGAGGAGCTTTTTACTCAGATTATTTAAGTTCGTAAAAATCTTTTCGACGAATTTAACGAGCTAGAATTTACCTTAAATAAACTAGCTAATTTAATAGTATTATTAGCTGCGTTATTCTATAATATAAGAATAGACTAGAGATTAGTAACACCTCTAAGCATTTTGGAAACGTTCTTAAAGTAATGTAATAAGGAACCATTAAATAAATACGTTATAGGATTATATACTAAGCTGACAGACTCTTTACTTAAACTGCTACTTAAGTAGACTACTATACTTCGAGAAATTCTATCTATATTAGGATTAATAGGGGTAAACTTAAGCGGGTTAACTATATGCGTAGAGTCCATTCAGGATGTAAATCTTAAAATTAAGAAGATTAATATAGAACTAGGCCTTGCGTCCTCAGCCTATAAGTTTCTACTAGAAAAGCTTGTTTAGGTTAGGGAAATAGAAAGCTATAAAGAGAAAGGTTAACTTCTAATCCAGTTATAATACCTAATAAATATTCTCGGTATACCTGGGGTGGATATTAGACCTCTTAAAAAGATAAAACAGCCTCCTCTAAAGACTATAGCAAAGCTTTAAAAGTTTGCACTTAACGCTATCCTAGGCCTAGAAAACGTGCCTACTATTAATCCAAACAGGATTAAAGCACTTAAAGCTACTAATTTTTATATAGGTACCAACGTGAATTTAAAGCGAGAGAATAATAAAGGATTAGAACTATTCGTCTAACAGGGAGCAACGGAGTAATAAGTAGGACAATCTGCTATAGCTGGGTAAGATATTAGCTTAAGTAGTGTACTATCTTTCAGCCATAGTCCTGGGGAACTAAGTACTAGTAGTAATATTCCTCGGAGATAAAATGCAGAGTTAGTTAAACCTAAAAGGCCTATAAATAGAGACTATAGTAACGACCCTCTAGTATATAGTAGTACTAAGGAAGATTATCCTTAGGGTTTAGTAATAGTAGCGTATAGAAAATCTCGGGGGGGAATATACTATATTAATTAGATAGGTCCCCTAGCTGCTTGCATTTTTATAGAAGCGGACAACCCTGTTAAAGACGGTAGTAATATCGACTGGAACTCTCTACTAGCGCACCTTAACATCACTAATCCAAATAATAGGCTAGGGGAGAAAAGACTAGAAAGTAGTATATATATATATACTAAGCGATATATTATTAGAATATAGAGAGTCTTATATAAAATAGATAAGAACCCTTTCCCGGAGTTGCTAGTATATAAAGTAATAAATTAACGAAATTACGAGAACTATAATAAGACTCTATCTTATAGAGAAAAACCGCTAAGGTTTATTAGATGCTACGTATATATAGGATGGCGGCTTCCTAATAGACAAATTGTTAAATCGTGGGAGCTTTATAATACTCTCTAGGCCTTTTAAAGATGGAAAACAGAGAAAGCGAATAAAGCTATCTACGAAGTAGCTAGAGATATATATAGAAAACATAAGAAATAGGTTGGAGGGAGTATTAGAGTTAGTAGCCGGGAGCTTTTACTTGTATATACCCGCTCTTAGGCGGAGATAGGATATATAGAGTCTCTTAGGTTGTAGTATAGGGGTATATTAAGCCGAGGTGCTACTTCTGTAAATACTTAATATACGCCGATCGACCGGCTAGAGCTAAGTCCAATTATCTCAACTACTAAAATACTATACTCCCTAAGTCCTACTAATCTAAAAAGTTCTAGTTTAGGATAATCGAAGGTAGACGAGCTTAGAGAGTCTTTTATAAAGGTATACCTAAATAAGTTTAAATGTCGAGATATAACTAAGCTGCTAGAAGAGGTCCAGATAAAGATATTAATAATAGTCGCCCGAGTACTAGGGTGAAAGTATAATAGGTCTTTTTTACTTTCTTTAAGTTAGCTATATTATTTCCTTATCCTCTCTCCTAGTTAAGTCTATCGCTCGGCTTATATTATTTTCCTTTTCTGGCTGCGCCCTGGTATATCTAGACTAGAAGAGTTTAGGTTAAGTTATCCTATAATAGCGTAGTGCTATAAAATATAAATAAAACTAATATTAGTTTTAACTTATATTCTAACTTTTAGTAATAGCATAGCATATATAGTTGTACGCTCGATTTATAGAGGCGTATATAATACTTTGCAGGTATCCACCCGTTATAATTTCCTATGTCTTATATCCCTCGTTTAATAATCTAACTTAGACCTTCTTTTATATATTATCTAATTAGACAAACTGATTGTAAATTGGAGGTTAATTTAGAATAATAAATATCTTACTAGCTCTACTAGATAGACGTGTTAATTGTTATATTTTTCAAGCTAGTAGGGTGTGGCTCTTATATATATATATTTACCTCTACCCTATTACGTGTTTCAGCTACTATAATATTCAGTACTATAACGTTCAACACTATAATATTCAACACCTCTCCTGCTCTATATAACTATAAGTTACTCCTTTACTAAGTTAAGTTACTATTAAATTAATAGCGTAATAGACAAAAGATGTTACTAGCTTAAAGCTCCTAGTTCTCTCCTATATTCCGTAGCTAAGAACTTATTTGCCATCTAACTAAGAATAGCCCTCTTCCTCTATAGGAATACTCTATCTACATGTTAGACAACTCCTATCGTTTTTAAACCTCTCTAGAATATTATGAAAATATATATTCTATAGTCTTAGTTAAATAAATACTACTTTTATATACTATAAAGGTTAGTAAGTTTCTTTTTCCGGCCCTTACACATCTCTAGGTAGTATTCTACCTCAGAACCGGCGTATATAGAATCCTTATCTATAAAATCGCGTTGGTTAAGGTCATACTTATATTTAGAAGTATTAGAGGCGCAGTAGTATATACAACTACTTTATAGTTCTAAGATATCCTTGTTAAAATCTTCTAAGTATAGTCTATTAGTAAGCAGTCCCTGCTTTTAGACTCTCTAGAAGCTATAAGGCGAGAGACGCGCTTATACCAGGCCGGCAGCTTCTTATAAGGTAGAGTCTTTTTAATTAGGCCGGATTAAGGGGTTTTAAAACTTTTAGATTTATTATATACTATAAGTAACTAGGGAAGAGTTTAGAGTTAACGCCTCTATAAAAGTTATAATATAAGATTAGAGGTTAACATGCTTTATAGGAAATTTTAAAAGTGCGGGTATTAACGTTAATATATTAGCTATATATTAGGTGGTAGTAAAGCCCTAAATATAAAATAGCGTATTATATAGCTTAGTATATATCTTAAACTAAAATATAGTATAGTTGTTACCTTTTAATAGTAGCGCTTTTTCCTTATTATAGTACTCGTAATATATCTAAGTAACTTATAATACCTCCAAGCACCGTATTAAGTTAGTTCTAATAGTTAACTTATATAGAGAAATCAAGCGCTAAATTAAATGTCCGACTTTATATCCCCCAATTCTATATCTTCTTCTATTACTAACTATTTCACCCTCTCTAAGTTATATTCTACGATTCTCTTCTCTCTCGCGCTTCTAATCCTCAAGAAATTCTATAAGATCTTTAACTACCTTTTCTTAAGTAATAAAGCGCTTTAATACTTTAGTAAACTTCTTAACCTGAATTCTCTACCTCTTATACCTATATAGCTGTAATTCTACTATCTATACCTAACTCCTAAACAGCCCTAAGGCTGCCCTATCTATAAGTACGAGGCTTTCTTTTTCCACGTCTACCTATATATTTATAAGATCTCGTGTACAGCCTTTAGGAAGCTCTCCCTCTTTAGCTACCTTTAAGGAGGCTTTAAAGAGTAGTTCTTTAAATATTAGAACATTCTTATATATTACTATATTCCGGAGGCGCTTCAGAAATACTATATTAAACTAGCGTTGCTAGACAGCCTCCTACTAGTTGTTTAAAAGCTCGGGGTCGTTGGAGTTATTATAAAAGGTAGCAGCATCTATCTATAGAACTATTTAGTCTTCCGCGCTCCGTTTACCTTTATTCTAGTATAAAGATATATAATAGGACCCTACCGATCCTCGTTTAACTTCGGCTTCAACTTTATTATCGCTATTATTATCGATAAGAATTAGATTACTTAAGGCGTGTTAGAACATAATTTAGATTGTTAAGTATACCGTATACCTAAGGTTCCGCTAGTCTTACTTATAGATAGAGTAACAACATCTTTATCCTTAAAAATAACTATGTTATCTAATACGATTATTAGCAGGAATTATTAGCTTAAATTTAGATTCCTACCATCTAATGTACCATTCAAGATCTGCTGGCCGTCATCTAGGGTTAGCGCCTCCTCTATATTTCCCTAACCAGCTCTACTCTCTGCCTTTATGCCGGAATATAGGTCGGCGGCTATTACTATAGGCTCGGAATTGCGCTGAGATGGATCATACATATTATATCCGGCCGGATACCTAATTAGTAAAGAGGAGCGTTCCTTATAAGATATTTATAAGGGATACTCTCGCACGTTGTTAAGATCCCGTTATAAGGATTGTCAAATAGTATATCTTCCCCTCCTACCGTAACGCTTTCTTTAGCTTCCTTTTTAACTGGTGATTCTTGTCGTTTGTCTGACGGTTCCCGAGGTATATCCACGTCGGCCGATAGAGTAGGCTGCTCCATCTCGTAGCCGGAAACAGTATCAGCAGGGTTTTAGTCATTAGCTTTAGTAGAGAGCCTTAACGAAGTCGCAGCAGCTGAAAGAGCCTCGTCGCCGGGATTGTTTATAACGGCGGCCTCTACGCACAAAGGCTCACCACTAGAAGACTAGAGCAGCAGATCTGCCTAAAGGGCTTTGTGTTGATATAGAGTAGACACTGGACGCTTAGTCCCGGCACGCCTTGTAGATCGCCTCTTTAGCATGATTCGTAACTAGAGCCGTTGTTCGATAAGAGCCGATGCGTAAGGAGGCGTGAGGAGACAAACCTCTTGTATATGTAGGGCAATGCGGTATACGTGGAGGTGGGTTATACAATTACTAGATGAGTGGATTGTTGTAGATATAGATGAAGAGGAGGGTAGTAAATCCAGCTTCGATTATGTTAGAGGAGTCTTAAGGAAAACCTCTACTCTAAAGGTAGAGTTTTGAAGTAACTGGTAGTTAACCACATAGCAGAGACTTGCAGTCTTATATATCTCCACCCTATTATATATCCCTCAGCACTGCCGTCTATGGGCGCTTCGATGCTATACATCGCCAAATAAGCTAGTAGCTTCTTATCTAATTAAGATCTACTAGACACCTCGCATAATAATCGAAAGCCTGAAAATAGGCGCAGACCTACTAATACTACCTTAATAACGTCTTATATACAGTAGTAATACCGCCTTTCAGTGCATGCTGCAGCAGAGAGAGCTATTAGTATTGCTAGAACTAGGGCTAGACTGTCTAGAGGCACATTCTATTGGTCGAGGGAGAGTAATAAAAGCCGCTTATAATATCTGTACCTCTTGAATAGCATACTAATAGGAGGGGATATAACATCTATACGCTCTATTCGTGCAGGCTGAGACGAATATATAGGTATCTAGTCTAATATAAGTCGCTTAGCAGCCTGCCTAGCTGTACGTATATAACCATCCTGCTATTAATACCTTATTAAGAACACTTTTAAATCCTAATACTAAGTTGTGCAGGCCTTCCGTTAACGTAATAAGCTTGTAAGTAGCCGGATCGATAGACTTCGCAGCAGTATTTGTCTATTAACCCTTTTCTCTATACCTTATCTACTATTCTTATATATAAGGCTACTATACCTACCTCGCAGAATCTGGAGATATCTTCTAGCTCAGAACATTTAAGTAGCATCTATAGCCAGTATATACCGCTTTTAAGCCGCCTCTACCTTTCTTAACTACTAGTATTCTTTACTATTATATACGCCTCGACGCCGCGTAGGAGTTTTTATATAGATTTCTATAGTAGTAAACTATACAGCTATTCTATAATACTACTATAAATCTATCCGCAGGTTTAGGGTTATTATTAGTATTTTTAATACTAGGCTTAGGGGTCTTAGATATTAGAGGCGCTTATAGCTACTTAATATCCGGGACTCCTCCTATTTTAGCGCCTCCGAGCCCTATTTATAAGTACTTCCCTAATAATTAGGAGTTAAATAACCCTGATAAACTGCGCCAGGCAGATAGAAGTACCCAGTATTAGATATATAAGAGAGTTAGCTTCTATCTAAACGCTCTATCGCTTATCTCCCTAAAATAGTACCTACCCTATTTATTAGGTTTATTAATTGCTTTTTATATAGATTCCTACTTAGCTTTTAGTTAATATACTAAGACGTTAAATTTTATAGAACGAATAGAATAGATTAAATCCCTAGAACATCTACTCTCTAGGATAGAGCCTTAGTTATTTTCTTTAGCGCTTGTTAAGTATGCTTGTTTATAGTAGTAAGTAAAGCCTCTTACTAATATAGCAAGCTTAGGGCTACTTCCGTCTTATCTATACAGCTCCTGTGCCTACTAGAGGATTCCTATAGCCTATAAGCCGCCTCTAAGTCTCCTACCCTCTAAAACCCGCTAATACGCCTCGCTTCTAGTACTAGAGCACTTATATAGGTATATCGATAATAAACTA
The DNA here is from genome assembly GCA_010094045.1 of Lojkania enalia. Classification (NCBI taxonomy): domain Eukaryota; kingdom Fungi; phylum Ascomycota; class Dothideomycetes; order Pleosporales; genus Lojkania; species Lojkania enalia. The sequence goes on along the minus strand of ML986856.1, from coordinate 10,817 downwards.
TATAGCACTTTAAACTACTAAGAGAATACTTCTACTCTATTTATAGCTATAGGGTTATTTATAATAGTCAGCTTAAGGTACTATAGAGATATTACCTAGCGCGTATCTATAGCGGTTAGTAAATATTAGTAACAATATTATTAGCTATATAAGAGGCGTCTTCCTATTTAAAAAAGTCTTATCACGCAATATAGACCGCGGCTAACGATACTATCTTATCCCCCTGGTTTATATTGTACCATCTATAGCTACTACGCCTTACAAGCCTAGATATAGAATAGTTAAAGCCGCTAGTAGGCGTATAGATAGGTTCTAGGTTAATATTCTCTCCACCTCTAGCAGGCAGAATATTACTCGCATTTCCTATAGCTAACAGTCTTCTTATTTCTGCTCTAGTTTTCTTCCTTACTAGACTATTACTCAGCGCTTTAGTTACCTATCGCGACTATTAGGCTATCAAGCATATCGACTATATTATAAAGTAGTAGTAGTAGGTTCTACTGGGTTTTAGTCTTATTTAGATTAGCTTCTTTTTATTTAGGATCGGATTAGTTGTCTTTACTATATTTATAGAGTACTACCTTAACTATATAGAGCCGGCTATTTTATAGATATTCCAGTTTACCTTATAGATAAATGTAAGATCTATAGAGGTCCCTATTAGTAGTACTAATATTCTAGACTACCCGCCTTCTCTAACCTATCCCCTTAAATACTTGGTTAAAGCTTATAGGATATATAATACTTATACTATCTACTATACTTACTAGCGTCGTATTTTTTATACTGTAGGGATAGCGCTGACTAAATATATACTTGCTTACTAGAAATAGACACGAAATTATCGTAGCAATATATAAACTGGTACTTTTTATCCTAATCTCTATTAGATCTGCTTTTATAGTTATGCTTTTGTTCCGTAAACTTCGTAGACATTAAGGATCCGGAGGTACCTTAAACCGGAGGATAAGAGCATTTTTTATAATATATATTACTACCAATACGATTGCCGTAGCAATTACCTATATTAGTAGTATAATCCTAATTATTATTCTTCTAGTATATAAAGAAGCGAACTTTCACCATCGTACGAAGATTATATTAGTATATTAGCCGCCTCTTCTAGATTTAATATACTAATAATGTATAGATATATTTATTAGTATAGGTTCTCTATACCTCCTACTTTATTCTTTCTACTACTGAGCGCTGGGTTAGCCGTTTCGCTTTAAGGAGTAAAACGTTATTCGAACTGGGAAGAATAAGGCTATAAATAATAGGATAAAAGGCTATAGGTGTCTTTTTAGTAATAGGTAAGAGGCTTTTTTAATAATAGTATAACTTTTCTATAAGTATTACTTTATAGCGCGTAGACTAGGGGCTAGAATACGTTATATAATTATTTAGGGATTAATTACGTAATATATTTCTCTATTTAATATAGCTAAGAACATCTTTATTATATATTACAGTACGCTCGTCCCTCTACTTAATAACACCTAATAGATAAGGCGGATGGGTTTCGATGTTGATAGTAGTTGCTGAACTATCTAACTATAATCAGTTACTCTCTACTATATTCTATTAAAGCGGCTGGATTTAGCTATTAAGTCTACTATTTACATTTATTAACGCTATATAGATATCCTCTCGCTCTAGCCTATTCTCTCCCTTATTATATTTACTAGGCCCGAGCCTCTTACCTAGTCTATTCGCGGTCTTGCCCTTGCGTAGCTATTAGATCTTACTTTATAGTAGTATCCTAATATGCTAGTAGTACTAAGATTTATCTTAGAGCGGCATATTTTCTGTTATATGCACTATTTAGAAACTATTTTACTATTTAGAGTTGCCGGTAATCTAAGCAGCACCTACTTTAACTAGAGTAGATATAGGATAGTACTTAATTAAGGTAATAGTCTAGAAGACTGGAGATATAACTAAAAATATTCTAATCTATAGATAGCCCTAGGTACCTCTAGTATAATATTAGAGGATAGCTTAAATCTTATTACTGCTAAAGCTACCGCTTAGCTCTTAGAGCTCCTAGATAAGGGGATTTGTCTGGTTAAAGGCACGCTCGGCGTCCGTCACCACCCTATATTTTATGCCTCATCTGGCCGTAAAAGGAATAGAAGCGACTAGAGCTACCTTAAGTCGCCCCTGCCCTTCTACTTCTAGCATTAAAACCCTCAACCTAGGTACTAAGAGGTTTTATATAGATATCCTGATAATAAACTATATAAGCGTTTCTAACTACTAATAGAAAGGTATTATTAGTCTATCTGTAGCTAACGTATTATTACTAATACGTGTAAGACTAGGCTTAAAGATTACAGCTATAAGTGCTTAGCGGTTAGTCTCTTATTTTTACTACCTTCTAGCATGGCGAAGTACTTAGACTGCCTATATCTAAGATTTATTAGATATAGTATCCCCTTAACAGTAACCTATAAATAATATAGGGATATACTACCTCTATTAGATGCTTAGATACCTGCCTAGAGTATTAGAATAGTTGGCCTATATAAACTAATTAGTTAGAAGTAAAGAGCTACCCTATATATTATACTATTAATATACAGTGTAGCACATAGTTGTATCTACCTAAAATTCTAGAAATCGAATTCTATTAGTTAAAGATACTCCCTATAAGGGGATATTAGCTCTAGTAAGAAGATTAGGGGTGGCTAAGACTAGTAGACATATAACTGGGGTACAAATATATAATCTTCTAGTTCCCCTATTACGATCGGACTATAAGCCGGGATATATATTTACTTAACCTAAATAGCAGGAGCTTTACTTAAGCCAGCTAATATTATTAGGTAAGGCCTCTTTTTCCTTCTATCCTTATTATTTACTCTTCTTTATTCTTTAAATCTTTAACAACCCCCTATAAATTTCGATTCTAATTCTATATAGGGTTAAAGAGAGACTTATACATAGAGAGGAAGATAAGATATCTAGAACTATCTTAGTTAAATAGGTTTTAGATATAGAGTACCGATTGAATCCTGAAACTAGGGGAAGTACTTTAATTAGGAAAGAATCTGAAGCTCTACCTAGATATAGTAATATTAGAGAAACTCTATATAATCTCGAGTAGAATATAGTATTAATACCTGGTTAGACTACAGCTCTATAGACTACTAAGTATTCTCTATATATACCCTAATATTATCCTAGTAGAACGCCTTCCTTAAATCCTAGCAACTATTATCTTCGGAAGTAATATTAAAATAAACTCTCCTAGGTTTATAGAATAAAAAAACCCCCTGAAAGAACTATTAAATCTATTTCCTTCCAAGCTCGAGTCTGTAAGGGTTACTTTTAAGTAGTTGGAAAGTTTTAGAACTAGAGGCTTTTACCTTAGAATATATTAGCAATTACTTAAAACGCATTAAGCCTACTAGTAAGAATAATCTATTTTCTTAATAGAGATTTTGTATACGTTAAATAAAATCTTAATTAGAGGGTATTAGATATAATTTAACGCCTAGTATATATAGTTTAGCATGCTGAATAGTTAAGTTTAGGATAGGTCTAGGGTTATAACAATCTGTTAATATTTGGAAAGGCTCTAATTTTATTGTTATTTCTAATATATTTAGTTCTTCTAATTTTTATACTAGATATTACGGGGGTATAGGTTTTATAGTAATATATTTAAGTGTGTCTTCTTATAGACCTACTATCCTTCTACTAATATAACTCTAATTCTCCTCTTATCCTGTAATACATCCTTCTAATAAGCCAGATTAACAAGTTAAGAGCGATAATAGCTAGAAAAATTATCCCTAATATAACAACCCTATTTATACTCTTCGGCTTTTTAATATCCTAGAAGTCTATTATTAATACGATCTTTATAACAATTAGTAATTTTTAGATAGAACAAATATTTATAAGCTACTAAATCCGACCTTTAAAAACCTTTTCCCGGACCTAGTAAACCAGCTGTAAAGCCCGAGTTTTTATGACAAATGTTGGGGAATAAGAAACTAGTCAAGTACTAAGCTCTTTCTACTAGACTAGTCTCTAACAACTATAAGTTAAGGTAGAGTAATAAACTTAATGTTAAGTTCGCGCAGCTTATCAATTTTGTTTAGTAGAGCCTAGTTTATTAAGCCTAATACGCTATAGAGTACTATATTAAGCTTACTAAATTAAGGGAGTTATCTTCCTAGATAACTATAAGGTAGCTAGTAGTATATATCTATTATCGCGAAATTTTGCGTGCAGGGAGCTCTAGATATACTAAGTACTTAAGAAGGCTATTTATATATAGTATATAGTATACAGTATATATATATAAGTAATTAACGTAAGTAAGTCTAAAGTTAGTATTTATAGGACCTTAAATTATTAATTTACAAAGCAATCGAAACCCTATAGAAGATTTTTAGACTTCTAGTCTAGCTACAGACCTGCGAGTCTATAAGTATAGGTAAGAAGGACTTTATATTTAGTAGCTGTCGATAGTAACCTAGATACAGAATAAAATATACAATCCAATCTATAGCGCTATTATTACCTATCCTTTATTACTCTGTATGTGTGTTTTTTATAGGTAGTATAAGCCTAAGTTATATATATACTACTAACTACGTAAAGCATTAGCCTAGTTTACTAGATCCAACCGTCGGGGGGTAATAATAATAAAGACTAGGTCCCTCGCAAATAATAAGACCTTCTATATATAGTAGTTAATTCTATATTAATAACAAACTCTATATTTATTAAGTATATATTTTATAAAATATTCTATCCTATCTAACTTAATAGAACAGGTAGGATGATAGTATTTAAACTCGCCCTAGTACTTAAGGTCCTTAAAATACGTCTTAATATGCTTCTTTAGGACATCCTTCTACGGTATATAACACATCCGCTATTTGTATAAGAATTCCTTATTACCTATATAGAGAAGGTATACTAGATATAAGAGTATTATTAGGTACGAATACTGCGATCGCACCTTAATTACTTCTTCACCCTTAAGTATAGGCTCCTATTTTACGCTGTAGCTTAGACTTGTCGGGTTAATTAGATAGCTATCCATCTTCTTACAATTTATCGAGGAAGATAGCGTATCGGCTTCTATATAGTTTATCTTTCGTTTAAGTACTTTTAGGCGGCGAGTCTTTTATAGATAGTATAGTTGAGCTAATATACAGACAAATTTAGCGCGAGCTCAGTCATCCTTAAGAGGCTTAAAAAGTATGCCGGCTATAATTATCTACTCTTAAAGTTTAAATTCCGCAGTTAGTAGGGTTAGAATATTATTTAAGGCCTTCCTACTAAGCTGCCTAGCAATTTCGATCGTATCGATAGAGTTGTGAAATATACGGATTATATTATCTAATCGTGCTTGGTGTAGTTTTTAATAAGTGCTGCTAATCTCTTTATTCGCCTCCTCATATTTCTTATAAAAGGCGGTCCCTTTAGCCTCAACAAGTGGATAGAAGCCTTAGTTATATAAGCCCTTCTTATACTTCTCCTACTTCTAGCGAAGGGTTATAAGCAGCGGGTTGTTCTGGACCTCTTCTTATTACTTATTACTAAGTTCTACAGGTGCGCGCCGGTCTCGTGATAAACTTATACTTATAATAGACCGGATTAGTTCTTCTTTAGAGGGCGTTTTAAAATAGATAGACTAAAAGTCGCGTGTAATATATATTAGTGTATAGTATCTTTTATATGTATCTCTAGTATAGCTTATAGTTTAGTTCCAGTCCGTAGAGGTAAGTACGCCTGTTACCTTCTATTAGTACTAGTACTATAAGGTTAGGAATACCTCTAGTAAACCTTACTTACTATTAAGGTTGTTACTAGAAGCCTGCTGCAGCTAGTAGAGCTCTAAAGCTACTTTAAATCCCGCAATACGTCCTAAGCATATAAATATGTCCTAATATTTCTAGTATAAGAACGTCTTACTAGTCAGAATACAACCTCCCTTAGTTATATTTTAGATATTATAGAAAAAGGGTTTATCTAGTACGCCCTTCTTCTATTTAATGCGAAGTATATTACATTCTACTAGTATAATAAGGTTTAATATCTGCTGCACGCTTATAAAGTCGTCTTTAAATACGTCCTGCCCAGTACTAATACCTAGTATATAGGAGATAATATAGAAAGTAGGCAGTCCTTCTAGATAGAACGTGAACTTTTTCCTACAAGGTAATATTAGTAATATAAGGTATAGTCCCCTTGCGCTGCGTGACGTACGGCGTCCTATTCTTTTTCTTATTCTTAACGTGCTCTAAGTTTATATTCGCTATAATAGTGCTCTTTTTAGGGTTGTTAAGGCTCCGAACCTTTATAAGAGCTACGTCCTTAAAGTAGAGTACTTTATTACTACCCTTATTACTCGCACTTTCTATAAGTGCCCCCAGCCGTATAGCGGTAGCTGTACTTAGGAGGAGAAGGAGCGAAATCTACACCTGAATAAAGCTATAAAGAGGCTTAGTATCATCAACCTAAAGCGTGTAAAGGATAGTATAAAGGTCCTATACAAACATCGTAAGCTTTTCCTTCTTAGTTTTATCTAGACTAAGACCTAGCATCTACTTTTCTAATAATTAGTTTTAGGCTTATATATATATATAGTTTATTATAATAATATATATTACGAACATCTTTTAGAATTTTATTCCTTATTATATAATATGTAATATAGTAATAGTATATACTAATCCGTTTCCAGTATACTTCTATAGCACTCTCCTTTCTAATTTAAGAATTCTGTATACGCTAGAGGAGATATAATTTAAAAACTACTACCTTACATCTATATAGTTATTCCTCTAGAGATAGTTTTATCTAATTCTAGAGCTTACGGCAGTACCTAGTATACTGTAGTTAGCTGTTTATAGCAATTGAAATAGAGTATTAAGCAGAACTTTAATCTTACTTATTCTAGAACTTGCTTTCTATTATCTACAACTCAGTAGTTTAGGTAGTATATCTTAGTTTAGCTGGACTATCCTCCCTAAATTAAGTAATATCTCTTATTATTACTTTAGCCTTAGAATCTGGCTCTATATCTAACTCCCTATCTAAGATAAGAGCAGAATCTAAAGACTCGTTAGCATCTCCAGAACCTTAAAAATCTCTTATATCTAACTTGGTATCTATATCCAACTTTAAGTATATATCTAGATCTAAATCTAAATCTAGGTTAAAGCTTAAGTTTATATTTAATAAGGGTGACGCAGGAGAGGAGAGTAGAAGAAGAGATAGAGATAAGTCTTAACGGAGAACAGCGGCCGAAGTGGCGGGGATGTAGCTGTATTTCCCCTTCGTTATCCTAATAGAAGAAGCTTTAGCTAAAGCGCTCGTGCCTTTAAATATTTTGTAATAGCGGCGTCGAGCTATAGTAAATAATAGTTAGGAGGAATATAGATCTATATTAGGATCGGTTATAGAAAGAGCTGGACACGGTAGGGGTGCGAACGAGTAGGCTCTTTAAATAGGCGCTGACTATCGTAGCATCGAAGGGTATATTATATTTAACCTATCGAAGCGCTCGCGGGCGTGCTTAACCTTAGAAAAGCGGTAGGGGATATAACTAGGGAGCTTCTTAAGCGAGCAGGGCTGCCTTTAAAGCAGCGAGCAGTTTGAGGTTAAGTGAGGTGGAAACGCCTCCAAAAGCGGCGGTAAAAGGCTTTTAGAAACGGATGCAATTCCACGCGTATTTAAATATTAGTAGTTATAATATAGACTTTAAATATTTATATTTAGATAGATTTTTTTAACTAAAATTTTTATTTAAAGTTAAATTAATTTTAATTTTAAATTCTTTTAACTAATATAGTATTTTAGATAGCTAGTAATTATATTAGATATAACTTATTAGATAGAGTTTTAAATAGTACTATTTAGGCTTTAAACTATATAGAAGTTGTAAATTATTTACTTTAAAATCTCCCTTTATATTAGATTTAGGTAGTTTATAACCTTTAATAACTATTTAAATAGTCTATTAGTAGATAGTAATACTAGTAGATTATAAATATTAAATTAGATATTAGTTAGTAGTAAAGACTAGCTATTTATTCTTATAGTCTAGGTTTATATAATACTTATATATCTATAACTATCTTAGAATTAACTAGTATTTTTATAATATAATTATATAGAAATATACTATTTCTAAATAGTTTAGGTATTAAAGAGTTAAAATAATAAAATAGAAGATAATCTTTCTATAAAAAACTTTTCTATTAAAACTAGTTAAATATAGATTATATAGAAGTTATATCTTTTAGAGTTTTAAGATATATATAAAGTCTCTATAGATATAGCTATAACTAGTAGCTCTAGTATTAATAAGAATATTAATATTTTACTAGACTAGGTTTTAATAAATTAAAATAGAAGCTAGAATCTAGTAGTTTAATAACTATTTCTATAGAGGCTAGTTCTATAAATATATAGAGATTTAGTATAAATGTAATTCTAAGAAATAATTTACTTCTAGAATAGACCTTTTAATAATATTTTAATTAGTAAGATTAGCTATATTTAAAAGTAAAAATAATAGTCTTATCTATAAGATAATAAGTATATTAAAGATTAGTTAGAGGATTAAGAGTAGGACTTATAAAATATAGTAGGGCTCTAAAACCTTTAATAGATTAACAGTAGAGGGGCGCTGTATTCTAGTAAAATATATCCCTTACTACTATACTTATAATAGTATCCTTTATAGTAGCGCCTTTTTTATTTATTAGAGCTTATAGGTATATAGCTAAAAGTGTTAAATTTTATAGTATTTAGGTCCTTCTAGTAAGTAGTATAATACTTTAATTATTTATAGTAGTTATTAAATAGGTAATATAGATTAGTATTATATAGGAAAATTAGGTTAGTATAGTTATTTAAAGTACTAGGTATTATAATACCTATTGTAGTATAGCAGAGCTTATTAGAGAGAGAATATTAGAGATATACGATTTATCTAGTCTTATTTAGTTTAGTATCTATAATTAGGTGTTAAAATTTAGTAAAATAAGTAGAAAACCTACTTTAACCTTATTTTAAAGTCTCTAGCTTACTCTATACTATAGTCTTCTTATTCTAGTTACTATAGGTAGATTCTAAAAAGGTAACTAAGCTATCTATAGAATTAATATCCTTATCTATTAATAAGTTAACTAATATTACTAGATCTTATTCTAAATAGAAATAAATATATAGAAGGTAGATATATTTAGTTAGATATTAGTTAATATTTTCTTTTAGTTTATAATAGAGCTTTCTAATAAAGTATAAAAGTTCTAAACGTTTACAAGAAAATATTAGAGAATTAAATAAGTAGTTAAAATAGAAATATAGGTTATATATAGTTTTAAGTAGATTAGGGGTTAATATAAGTATCTATTTAGAAGCTAGAATTATAGGCTAAGTTAGGCTAATAATAGATAATAGTTCTATTACTATTAATATATTAGTAGCTAGTAGAGAAATAACGGTTTAGTAACTACTAAATTCTCTTTATATTACTTTAAAGTCTAAATTATAGTAGTTCTTCTAAATTACTAAAGCTTCTACTAGTATCTTATTCTTCTACTATAAAGAATCTAGTTTACTTTAAATCTCTTTAAGTATATTAATAAGTATATTCTCGTCTATTATATATAATAGTAGATAATATAATATAATATTATAGATACTTAAATATAATTAGTTAATTATACTTTAAGTAGTTAACTCTATTACTATATACTATATATAAATATTAAAATATTATATAAAAAATAGAAATATCTATATTATATAGGTTTTTATAGAAGCTAGGTCTATACTATTATATAGGCTAGCTAGATTAGTAAAATCTTCTTCTATTATAGTTAAGATAAGTTAGTTATATTCTAACTAGTAGCTAATAACTATTACTAATAGTTAGTTTAGGTATTATAGTAAAAGTAGTATAGGTGTAGAAGTATTAACGTATAGTATAAGCGAGCTAATTACCTAAGTAAGCTAATTATAATACTAAAACTCTATTAAAATTATAATAATTATACTTTATAGTATTATACTATAACTAATAACTATAAAATCAATTTAGAAAGAAGATAGAATATAGCTTATATTCTAAACTCTTTAATAAGATATAATACTAACTATATATCATATTATATTAATCTATAATATCTCTTAAAGTATACTTAGTATATAAAAGTAAGAAATAGCTCTATAATATAATTACCGGCCTAATTTAATAAAGCTTAGTAAGACTAAGAAGTACGTAATTATTTAGTATATATTAGATCTAGATATAAGAGAATTTCTGCTACAGCTTACTACTATTTAAAATATAGCTAATTTACTACTAGCTATATACTCTACTAGCTAGGTTAAAAAGAACTAGGTAGAGAATTTTATTAAACATACGCCTAAGCTTAAGATTAAATTTAATTAAAAGTACAACTATTTAAGAGCTAAATATAAGAATCCTAAAGTTATAGGAGGCTAGTTCTACCTTATATAAAATATAAAGGCTAAGTATAGTATTATTAATAAAGATATATATAACTTTAATAAATTAGGCTTTATAATAGGCGTAATATCAATGGAAATAGTAGTTACTGGCTCTAAGAGATAGAATCGACTAAAGTAGCTCTAGCTAGATAATTATAAATAGACTATAGTTATCTAGGGTATTAACGTAATAGAATAGATAATACTACCTTTATTATCTTTATAGGTATCTACTACCTCTCTATATAGTATAAAGAAGATAATATTCTACTAACCTAAGCTATATAGGTTACTAATAACAGCTAGATAATAAATAATATTAG
>ML986855.1:0-20669 GCA_010094045.1 Lojkania enalia | reverse complement strand
TTAGAACTAGGGTCTATTCTAATCTTATTAAAGGCTGCACGAATATTAAACTTAGTAAAAATTACTACTTTAATAGACTTAAATAGAAGTTTATCTATATATAGTATTAGATATATATTCTTATAGATAAGAGTATTAAATTTATAATAATTTATATAGATATATAAGTTACTATTAGGTTTATAGATGTAAAGAATTAAAGATATAAAAAGGTTTTAACTCTACTTAATATACCTATACTATAGATTATCTATAATATATTTCTTAGTTACTTCTAGCTCCTTAATATTCTACTTATATAATAGGCTATAACTATTAGGGAGGGGTTCTATAAGAATAATCTTATAATTATAAGAGTAGTATTCTAGTAATTAATAAGCTGTAGTTTTACTAAATATATTTTAATATTTATAGTATTTAGATAGTAATTAGAGATTTACTAGTACTTTATTTTCAGCCTTATCTTCTAGCTCTAGGGCTTATTTATCTTTAATTAGCTGCTTAATTTCGTATAGAGATATAGAGAAAAACTTATTCTCTTTCCTCTTTATATTAAAGTAGAAAGTATTAGCTAAGATAAGAGTAATAATAGAAGAATAGATATTCTTTAGATCGGGTTTAGACTTTATTATATATAGGCGTATAAGAGCTCTAAACTTATTTAGACTATAAGCTATAAAAGATTAATATAGTTTTAGTAGTTTTAATAGATTCTTAATATAATAGATAGTCAGACTATAAGACTACTAATACTAGTTCTTTTCTTATAGAGCGTCGCGTTGCCGGATATTTAGCTCTACTTTCTTATTATATACTAATTAAGTTAATTATATAAGAAGAGGAAGTAAAGAATTATAAGTAGTAAGATACTTAAAAGGCTATATAATCTAATTCTTATCTATATCTAGCTGGAGTTAAAAATAATATAACTATTTAATACTAATAATATAATCCTAAGTACCTAAATCTATAATAATAAATAGGTAGTTTTAGATAGTTCTTCTATTAATTTATAGGTATAAGTAGATATACTAATTAACTAGGGTTTAGATTCGGTTCTAAAAACCTTTAACAGTAATTTTAAAGGATAAGTATTATATTAATATATATAAGGTTTAGAAGAGTAATCTAACTACTATAGAATTAAGAAATAGAAAGTCTTAGGTATCTATATTAATAAAAGCGTTTAGTTATATACTAACACCTTTTAAATATAAAATAGTAGGGATTTAAAAGTACTTTTCTTTAAATAAATACGATAAATTAATATTTAATAAATTATACTTATTTAAGTTTAAGATAGAGAGTTTTCTTAAATATCTCTATTTCCTACCTAAGAACTATCTAGGTAGTACTTACTTATATCTAGAAACTCTTCTTTTTTAATCTTCTCTTATTTAACCTCTATTTTTTATATTTTAAAGATTATATATTTATTTATAAAATATTCTAGTTTACTATAATTATAGTAATTATCTAGAGTCGTATACCTTTTAAATATAAGAGTTTTACTAGATTATTAGAAAGCGATTATAGTAGAATAAAGTATTAATACTAGGGTAGATTAGGATAGTATTAGATTATAGGTTACCTTAAATAAACTCTTAGAAACCTTCTAATACCAATTCAAATTTATTTTAACTATAATCTATAAGCTAGTAGTTTATTTTAGAAGGTTAAGAATACTCCTTCTTTCTATATTATAAGCTATTAAGTAGGCGACTATAGTGTTAAAAAAGCCTTTCTATATAAGTTTAAAGCTAAGGTTTAATATCCTTAAACTAGAGAGAATCTTATTCTATAGGTAGAAGAACTACTTAGATTAGGATACAGATCCTCTAATAGCTATACTAATAAAGTAAGCTTTAAAAGTTAAGAATACTTCTCCCTTATTTATTCTTAAGACTTAAAACGTCTGTTATACCTCTATCTCTTTATTATCTATAATAAAATACGATTATAGAAGTAAAATTATTTCTTTAGTATTCTTAAACTAATACTAGTCTAATTTAGCTAGGTATTTTAGTTCTAGATACTCTTTCGTAGTACTAGAAGTATATCTCTATATTAATACTATATATATATACTCTATCTAATAGTAATCTATATTAATTTCGAATCGGTCTAGAATTAAAATTTACTATTATTTAAATATAGGTTTACTACTATTTATAAGACTTTTAATCTTAAGTGTATATTTAGTAAAGTAGGCTTAAAGGGGCTTAAGAGTAGCTGAGAGGTTTCTTACTAGGAGAGTTATAAAAGTTTTCTAGTATATTATTAGTTCTAATTTGGTAGTTTATAGAGGTTAATTAGAACTAATAGTTCTCTATTATATTAAGCATATAATCTCCTTCTATAAAATTATAATTTATTTTTTAAGGGTTAATTTACTCTAATTTTCCTCTAAATTAGATAGGTTCTTTATTATAGGCTCTATAGAGAGGGGTCTATCTATTACAGGGCCCCTTATAAGAGGTAATAGTTGTTCTATATATATAGATAGAAGTTTACTCTTACTATAACTTACGCGTATATTAATTCTAGTATAAGAATTAGAAGGTAAATTATAGTTAGATATTAGTAGTTACCTCTAATTCTAATAGGTTATTAATAGTCTCTAAGTTTTTATCTAGGCGTACTCTATGCGGCTTTTCTAAAGGCAATCCTAATTATAGAAGATAGAAAGTTCTAAACCTAAAGGCTTTAATTAATAGAAGGTTTCTAAGATTCTATTTAGGTAACTAAATAATTTAATATAATAGTATATAAGTATTATAACCTAAATTAAATCGAGTATATTTTAAACTTAAATATAGTTAAATAAACAATTAATACGATATTATTAAAGAGGCTATTATTAGTAGTATTAAGTTCTTCTATATAATATAATAGTATAGGTAAGATAATAGGTCTAAATATGGTATAAATCTATTTAGAGGTATATAGGAGTATATAGGGGATTAGGAACCTAGGAATTCTATTAACACCTATAGGCCTTATATAAAAGGATATAGAAGAACTACTAAGCTACTTATAAGGGAGTATACAACTATATATAGAAGGGAAAAGGGGTAGAACTAGAGGTAGAATAAGATAAGTAAAAAGCTTTAGGATAAGGTTATATATAAAGCTTTTTATAGAACGATTTCTTTATATTATTATAAGATTATTAAAATCTAATACTAAATCTTTATAACCTTTACTATTAGGGAGAGATTAGTTATATACTTATTCTAAAGGAGCGTTGCGTTAAAAGTAAGAAGTTTAAAGAATATAGCTATAAGAGTTATATAATTAGCTATAAAGAATCTTAGATATTTCTTATATTGGATTTATAGAGTAAGAAGGTTATATAATTAAGCTCTATAACCTTCCTCTAATACCTACTAGTTGTAGGCCGTATACTTTATTAAGCTTAAAAAGCTTAATATAACGAGCATCTATATATCTAGAAAGAGGAATCTAACTATCTAGAGGGTATATAGAATTTAGAGGATATACTACTACTATAACTAACGCTTCTACAGATACCTTTATAGCTAAATAATAACGAATATATTAATCTCCTTAAGTAAGGTAGAGGATACGATTTTAGGCAGGAGCAATAAAAGATAGACAAGTAATAGAGTAATAAGAATAATCCATCGCTGTCGCCGCCACCTCTACTACTAGTAAAGAAGCCTTATAGCCGTCCTTGTAAGACGGCAGCTCTACCAGCTGAGCCTATATATTAATCCTTATATTATATACCCTAATAGTTTAATCTAAATATAGTATTAATAGTTAATAATATATTTCTTTAAAATAAGATAATATTAAATATTTTTATTACTCTTATACGAAATTTCGCTTTAGCAGTTATAACAGATACTTATAGTATAAGAGATAATCTAAATCTCCTACTTAAGCCTATTTTACTAAAGTAGACGCGCGTATATTAATACTTAGAGTAGTAGTATAAGGTAGAGGAAGAAGAAATAGAATTATATGCGGAGAATAGTACCTAGTAAATTATTAATTATATACTAGCTAGAACTATTATATTACCTACTAAATAGATATATAAATATAAGTTTAATAATAAAGGATATCTAATATAGTATAAAGTACGCCTTATTATCTATAGTAATTGCTAATATTTAAATCTCTAGGAAGATATATACGCAGGAGTAGCACGCTCTATAACTATTAAGTTAATTCTAGTACTAGTTAATACTTTTAATCTAGAGTATAACTAGGTTAATATTATTATAGCCTTCCTAAATAGAAAGATAGACGAAAATAACCTTATCTATACTTAACTACTAGATAGTATAATTGTATAATTTAACAAAGTACTCTATAGTCTCTATTAGTTACTATAACTTTAGTATAAAGAAATTAGTTACTACTTAATATTATATAGATATAGACCTCTTAATTCTAATCTATATATTTTTATTAGTAAAGAGCTATAGCAGATTATTATCGTATATATTAATAATCTACTCTTTATTTATCTAACAGCTAAAGGTATAGTAGCTATAAAATAAATAGTTATAAGCACCTATAAATGTCGCAATTTTAGCCTACTAAACTACTATTTTAGAATCCGTATTACGCGCGATTATATAATATATATAATAGAGTTCTCTATAAAATTATATATTAAGAAACTTGTATTAATACTTTAGTAAGAGAACTGTCGCAAGTATAGTATACTGTTTAATCTCTTAGCTATTAAACTTACAGCTCGCCCTAAGGAAGACGTCTATAATATCAAATTACTTAATAAATATTAGTTAGTTATTAGTAAGTTACTATATTCTATATATTTTATATAACTAGATATTATATATTATATTACCTTCCTAGGACGCTTTAGTAGCAATCTAATAAGTCTATACTATAAGTATATATTATAGATTGTAGATTATCTCTATATTATATATAACTACATTATAAAGTTTTTAGTGCTAGATAGAGTTTAAGAAATACTAATCGAGTACTTTACTTATATACTAGAAGTACCTCTTATAGGCTATTTAGATTTATTATATACTAATTATAAGAATTATAAATCGATAGCTAAATATCTATTTAAGCTATTTAGAGGAATAATTTACTATTAATCTTTTAAGGAGCGGTTAGTAATAATATTAATAATAGAAGCTGAATATATAGCTATTATATATATAGCTAAAGAAGTAGTATAGCTCTATTAATTTTATACTAAGCTAGGTATATTATATAAACTACTTTAACCCCTAAAGCTTTACGTCGATAATCTACCAGCTATTAAGCTTACTAAATAGAAAGAATACTACTAGTAAAGTAAGTATATTAATATCTATTATTACTAGATTAAGGAGTAAATAGCTCTTAGTTAATTATAACTCGAATATATTATAATAGTTAATATAATAGCAGACAGTCTAACTAAACCCCTCTCTACTAAAACTTATAGTTAATTTCTATAGCAACTAAATATAGGAGAAGTATTAATCGCTTACAGTTAATACTAGTAGAAGCTACTATTAAGTAATATATATAGATATATACCGTAGTTTCCGTTTAGTCTAGGGGGTATATTAGAGGGTAGATATCGAGGTAATAGATCTTATAAATATTAGCGTTTATAGACTAGTTCTAATTAGGACTAGCTCTATTTAAATAGTTCTTCTAGAGAGCGCGCTTTACTAAGCAAATAATAATAATATACTTCCTTCTACTCTATTTACTACAGCTTAATAATAAATATATATTAATATTTAATATAGTAGTTATATATTTCTTATATATTAGAATATAGTATTTAGGTAGATAGTAGAAATAGTTCTTAATATCCTCTAATAATAGTACTATTCTACTTACTTATATATAGGTCTTTCTACTATAAATATAGTATTATATCTTTAGTTTAAGTATCTATATATTTTAGTAGAACTATATTCTTCTAGCCTTATTATAGTCTTATACTAGTATAGGTACGATAATATAGTATTATAAGTAGAATAAATAGATTCTACTAAATAGTTTTTATATATAAAATATTACGGTTAGAGTACTAGTTATAAATAAATTAGGGGGGTTATAGTTTAATAAATCGCCTCCTTTAAATAACCTATTTCGGGTATAGTACTATAGTACTATACCTAATCTATTATAAATTAGACCTAATTTATTACTTTATATTAGATAGATTAGTAATATAATAACTATCTAATATTAAGAGAATAGAAACTATTTAAAAATATCTACTATATTATAAAGTTAAGTTATAATAACCTAAAGGTTATAAGCTCTAAAAGAAGTTATAGTATAAAAAGTATAAAAATAGAAAACCTATATTATATAGATATAATATAAGCTAGCTATAGCTAGAACTAATCTAGCTAAAGCTAAATAGTAAATATAAGCTAAAATAGTTTTATTAAAGAAGTTTAACGGTAAGAAGAAATATATTAACCTCTTTCTTATATTAATAGAGCTATACTTTAGATTTAATAGTATAACCTTCTTCTTAGATAAGAATAAAATCTTAGCTATAATAATAAATATAGAAGAGATACTACTAGTATAAGCTAAGCTATTTATAGCTAATTAGCTGGAAAATAGAGGTAATATAAAGAAGACTAGAGAATTTATAGATAAACTCTTTAAGAGCTGAGAAGAATTTAAGAATAAAGTCTAAAACGTTTTTAGAGAAGTAGATATAGAATAGAAAGTATAAAGGAAACTACTAAGACTAATCTAAATTAAAAGAGTAATAGATTATACTATAGAGTTTTAAAGACTTAATATTAGACTAGGATAGAATAATAGTATATTAGTAGAAATCTTCTATAAAGGGCTTAAGAATAAGGTTAAAAACGACCTAGCTAGAGAAGAAAGACTAATAGAGTTATTAGAAATAATCGAATTAGTAGTTTAAATTAACAACTATTAATATAAGTAGAAAATAGAGAAATAATCTTAGCTGTAAATATTCGTACTAACTAAAAAGGAAAGTAAGATAGTACTATAAGATAGTAATCTAATAGTTTTTAGAAAAGTTGAAAAGGATAAGAGAAAGAACTACTAATAATTAAGGATAAGTAATTTTTAAAAAGAAAGGTTTAAAAAAGAGTATATCTTCTATATAAATAAAAAGGGTACTTATAAAAGAATATCTAAATAAGAAGAAAGTTAAAATAATAACTGGACAACCTACTAATAGATACTAATAATTAATATAGTACTAGGTATATTATATAGATAATAGATATAAAATATACCGTTTAATAAAAGAAAGAAGCAATTATTAACTATAGCTAAAAAGAGTAGTAGTAGTTATTAGATATAGAAAATATCTACCAGGTATACTAAGGCTTAATAGTATATTAATCCTAGAAAGAATAAAGTAAAAGAAGTATTAGATTTATAATAAAATATATTAGATAAAACTATAGCCCTAAAAATATTAGAACGTACTATTCGAATAAGTAATATTTTAAGATAGCTAGAATATACTAGAAACTATAGTAAAATTAGCAGGAAAAATTATAGATAAAGAAATATTCGAGTATATATAAGAGATATATTTAAGCTACTCTATAAAATAGATAAAAAGTAAAAAAGGAAAATATATATTATTCTATAAAAACAGCTATAAAAAAGATTAGGCTAGCTGTTACTAGGACAATTACTTAATATATAAAGGTATTAAAATAAAGCTAGAAGTATAACTAAAAATAGATATATAATTATTACTAAGAATTTTACTATTTTAGAATAAAATAGAAGATTATATAGAAAATAGGTATTATTAGATTTATAAAAGTCTAATTTACCTTAGAATAGAGTATTTACACCAGTTTAATAAAATTATTATAGAAGTTAAAGAGTTAAAGAAGGTAGTTTTAGAAGTAAAAGAGATATAGAGAGATATTAGAAGATAACTTAATATTACAGCTTATAAGATAATAAAAGTAAGTAATATACCTTATAAGCGAGCGGCCTATATAAATAAGCGGTCTATTCTATTACTAAAACACAACACCTAAGCTGTTAATAATAATATAATAATAAAATAATAAGAATATAGCTTAAAACGAGAATTAAGTAAACTTAGCTCTCTTAGCTACTAAAAGAGGTTAAATAAATAGCGAAAGATGTACTACTTTAATATTTAATATAATTTAAATAACTATATACTAATAATATACTAGAATCTACTTATAGTACAATTATAAGCCTAACTCGAAGAGACTGATAAAACCTAAAGAGGAGGTTATTATCTAATATATACTTAACCTAGATTTGCGAGGATTTACACCTATTTTAGCTACTATATAAGATATAGCTAATAGCTTACTTACTAAGTATAATATAGGCTAGATTAGTATATATTAGTTTAGGAACTTTATTAGATATACTCTTAAGCTTAAAATACGCCTAAATCGGCCTTATAATTGCTAGAAAGCTCTATACGAAGATTTTAAGGTAATTAAAGGTTGGTTTAAGCTTATATAGTATACTAAAAAGAAGTATAATATTATAAATAAGGATATATATAACTTTAACAAATCTAGCTTTTAAATAGATATTATCTTATTATAACTAGTTGTTATAGGTATAGAGAGATATAATTAACTAAAGGTAATTTAATTAGGTAATTATAAATAGATTTTAGTAATTTAGGGGATTAATACTACTAGCTAAACACTCCTACCCTTTATTATTATTACTAGCTACTACTATCTCTCTACCTAATACGAAGGCGATAATATACCTAAGAACTAGACTATTATAGTTAGTAAAAACAGCTGGATAATAAATAAACTTAGTATTAAATAGTTAAAGTACTTTTATAAATATATAAAAGATCGTATAATAGATATATATTAACTACTAATCTTTAATAGCTATAATAGTTATAACTTACTTAATTTCTAGAAACTCTACAAGAAATAGGGTATTATTCTACTCTATATACTAGCTTATTTATTACACCTGTTATAGTTACTAAATATAGGCTACTTCTTACTATTAAAGCGTATATATAGAAATCAGATCTTAGTCTTAGTACGCAATTATATTAACTATATTATAAAACTTAAGTTCTTTCTAATTTTTAAAGCTGCTTTTAATATATTAATTATAAAGGATAATATCTATATAAACTTTTAAAGAGTTGGTCTAGTTCTGTTTAATCTAGAAGTAGTACTTTTAAAGCTTAATATAAAGCTTCGTACGCTAATACTACTAGTATAAGATAATACCCTATAAGAAGTAAAAATACTAAGTAACACGCGCGAGCTAGAAGCTTAATTAATATTAATTTATAATCGGATTTAAAGGGATATAAGTTCTTTGCTAGCTTCTATTATTAAAAAGCTAAATCAGCTTAAAAAAGGCTCTATAAAAGTAATATATTAGATTGGGTTAATATATAATAAAATTATCAGCCTTTAAAAAGCGAATAAAGCAGCAATAAAATAGAAACAGCGGAAAAAAAGGCAGATTCAAGTGTAAGAGACCTTAATAAAAGTATAAGGAGAGATAATTATTGCTAAAAAGGATGATAAAGAGGAAACTCGGGCTATAATACGCTAATTTAGAGTGCGATTAAATATAAGCGGATAGTATAAAGCGTACTATAGCTGCTATAGTAAGACTAGATATAATTCTTATATATACTAAAAGGATATAGAGGTTTTTATAGAATAATCGCGCAAGTTGTAAATTACTATTATATTACTTAATTGTTAAACTATATATATATAAAGGTTAAAAAAGTTAATAAGGTAGACCGCTCGCTTATATAAGCTGCTCGCTTATAATATAGATTACGGGCTAATAGGACATATATATAAGCGGGACAGTTTTACTATACGCGTTACCGTCTGTTATTTTAGAGTATCTATTAACAATACTAACTACTAGTTAGGAAGAACTTAAAAATAGAACTTCTTTAGCTTTTAAAGCTTTAAATTTAAAGCAATTTCGAAGTTTTTATAAGGTAGTAGTTATATATAATATCTCTAAGTCTCGTCTACATTAACGTATATATAATATCTGTTTACGACGTATTATACGACTAATAACTTTAAAACTTACTTATATAGAAGAAACTATTCTTATTTAATATATTCTTAACTTTAAGAGGTAAGGCTTCCTAGCCCAGCTATTTATCGTACGCGAAACAGCTGATCTTCTACTTATAAGCTGTAGGATTAACCTAGTTTCTACCGTCGGTATTAATTAGCCTTCAACCTTTATTAAATACTACTTAAAGCTTTATACAGTATATATATATAAATATAACTATTAGTAAAAGTAATACGAAGATTAAGGCCTTATCTAGAGCTGGTTTAATCTTATATAAAATATAATCGTAAAGTATAGTATCTTTAAAGATAATATCTATAATTTTAATAAGATAGGCTTCTAAATAAACGTAAATTTAATAGTAAAAGTTATTATAGAAACTAAAAAAAGATAGTAAGATTACGTAAAGGTTATACAGCTAGGTAATCGCAAGTAGGTAACAGTTATTAATAGTATTAGCGCGATTAGCTAGACCTTACTAATACTTATAATATTTAAAGTAAAGTAGTATTAAGAGTCTTAGTATAAAATTGCTATAGATATTAGTATACTATAAACCTGGGCTATTTATACAAGCGAAAAGAGCTAGATAGATAATAAGATTAGCTTTAAATAGATTTAATACTTTAATAGTATAATTGCAGCTTATATAAAGGGTTAATATCGCCTCTTAATTATAGACGGCTATAGTAGCTATTATATAGTATAGTTTAAAGACTTTTATAAACAGAATAGGATTACTATATTCTATATGTTAGTATACTCGTCTTACCTACTATAGCTACTTAATATAGTCTATTTTAGCCTATTAAAGCGCGTATATAGTATATAAGTTAAAGGCTAGGCGCGGCTTAATATTAATTATATTATAAAGAACAACTTTTTATTACTATATTATACAGTATATATATAAATAACAACTAAAAAGAATATTAAAGCTAGCTTTATAGCAGCTAGCCTTATACTATATAATCTAGAGTATATACTTATAAAGCTGCCTTAGCGCATGCTGATACTACCAGCTGTTATATAAAGCCCTCTAACCTTAGTTTTAAAGACTTTATATATAACCGCCGACCTTAAATAATAAGTTAAAATAATTAAGATAAAGCGCTGTTATTATATAATAGTTAGCTTATTAGATAGCGCGTTTAAAAGATTAATTAAGGGCTGTAAGATAGTAATATAGAATGCTACAATTTTAAAAGCTAAGAATACTGTACTTTAAGCGGCGAACGTAAGAAAAACGCGATAGTAAATAAGAAAACGTAAGACTATTATAAAGAACGGTATTCTAACAATTAGTAAAGAGCTTTAAATACTTGAAAACTTATAGTTATAATAACAGGCTTAGGTTAAAGCTTAAGTTAATTATATAGAGCTAGAAGCTCCTATATAAAAAAAACGAGCTGTACTTAAATATAGCTTATATAAGTTACTTAAATATAATATAAGGACTTATCTAAGGCGTAAAAATTAAGATTGTTTACTTCTTTTCTGTAAATATTATTGTTGTAGATAGATATTATAATTTAAAGATGTATAGTAGTAAAAACTATCCCGCTCGCACGTATATCCTATTAACCCGTAATCTACGTTAAGGTATATTATATCTAAAAAGAAGAAATATCCTAAAAATAATATATATTTAGAAGAATATAAAGCTTTAAACTAGAAATAATATATAGTTAGATACTAGTACTATTAAAAAGTATTTAAAGTACTTAAATAGTAAAGATTAGATAAAAACTACTAACTAATTAAATAATAATAGTATTTCTTAAGATAGAAGTATAAGATATATAGTAAATAGGTAAAAGCTACTTACGCCTAAAAACTATAGATAAGGAATAATATAGATAGATGTCTACTATATAGAGAAGAGAAGAAGAAGGTAGGATTCTTCCCATCTTAGTTAAAAAACTAAATAGCCCCTAAGATAATAGCTATACTAAAAAACTAGGTAGAAAAGCTATTAGAAAGGTTACTAGTATAGTACCTTTATATATAGTACTCCGAGCGGAGTTTAATAGGAGAAAACTTAAAATACTATTTAATAGTAGAGTTTTAGATATATTTATATTAGCGTAATAAGTTTATAAGAATAATATAGAGTAGAGAGAAAAAGTAGTACCTTATATAATATACCTAGTAGATAATAAGCTAATAGACTATAGTAGAGGAGTTATACTAATAGAAACTAAGAAGCGAGCGCTTAATATTATAGGATATACTAATATAAGGAGCATTAATATTATAAATCTAGGAAAATTTAATATATTACTAGATATAAACTAGCTAGCTAAATATAATTTTAAAGTAGATTAGTAGTAAGAAATAGTTTATAAATTATAGAGTCGATTTAAAATAGAATAGGTAGTAGAATAGTATAAAGTAAAGTATTTTTTAGGTCTATAGTTAATATAGAGAGTATTAGCAGCTATAATAGCTAGATACCTTAAAAAGATAAAATAGATACTAGGTATTATTATAGTTTAAAAAGTATATAAGAAACTATAAGATAATAGTATACTTTAAGAAATTTAAGAGAATTATAGCAAATTTATAGAGTTATATAAAGAAGTAGAGAATAGAGAATTACCTAAGTATAAAAAATATAACTATAAGATTATTATTAAAGATAAAAAGAAACTAAAATCTAGTCTAATATATAACTTAAACTAAGAATAAAAAGAAGAATTTAGAAAGTATATCTAAAAGAATTTAGTAAGAGGGTATATACAACTAAACTAGAGTAAAATAGTATTACTAATACTATTTATATCTAAGAAAAATAGTAAACTAAAATTATATGTAGACTATAAATAATTAAATAATATAATTACGAAAAATAGATACCTATTACCTAAGATAATAGAACTTATAAATTAGTTATAAAGAGCTAAGTAGTTTATAAAGTTTAATATAAGAGAAGAATACTACTAAATTTAGATAAAGAAGGGCTATAAATAGAAAACGGTATTTAAGATAAGAGAAGGTCTCTTTAAATATCTAGTAATACTATTTAAACTTATAAATATACTAGTAACCTTTTAAATAGTTATAAATAACACGTTAAGAGAATATTTAGATATATTTATAATAGTATATTTTAATAATATTCTAGTCTATATAAATAGATTACTAAGAGAGTATAAGAAATATATTAGAAAAGTATTAGCAAAACTGTAGGAATATAAGTTACTTATAGTTCTAGAGAAATGCGAGTTTTATAAGATAGAAATAGAGTTCCTAAAATTTCAGATATCTAGAAATAATATTAAAATAGAATAAGAAAAGGTTAAAATAATATTAAAATAGCTAGTATCTACTTTAGTTAAATAAGTCTAATTATTTTTAGGCTTCGCGAATTTCTATAGAAAATTTATAAGCGGGTACTTTAGAGTAGTAGCACCCTTAATAGAGATTACTAAGAAAGAAAAAGGGTTTAAATAGTAGAAAGTATAATAGAAAGCCTTTAAAAAACTAAAAGCCTGCTTTACCTTAGTATTAATACTAAGGATACTAGACCTAGAGAAGTAATTTCGAGTAGAAACTAATATTTTAGATAAAGTAATAGGCGCTTACTTAAGTTAGTAAAATAAAGATAGAAAGTAGAAGCTATAAGCCTACTTTTCAAGAAAAATAAAGCTAGAACTTAACTATAATATATATAATAAGAAACTATTAGTAATAGTTAAAATATTAAGAGAATAGTAAGTATATTTAGTAGAAACTAAATACCTATTCGAAGTTTAGATAGATTATAAAACCTTATATACTTTATAATAATAAAAGAATTTATAGAAAGATAAATATAATAGATAGAACGATTAGTAGACTATAACTTTAGGATAACGTACTAGAAAGGGTTAGAAAATATAGTTATAGATATACTAAGTTGTAGAGCCGACTATATAACTAAAAAAAGGTATAAAAGAGACGTAATCTTAAGATAGAAATTAGATAGATTTCTTATATATAACTACCTACAAGTCGCCTAAATTATAAAACTAACTATACTAGAGTAAACTTAATAGTAAAAGCTAAAGGATATATAAGCTTTTTATATAATATATATTCTAGAAAAGCTTTATAATATTATTGTTTACTATTATTCCTTAGCAAATTATATAAAAGAATTCGTTTCTTTAATATAATAGTAAATTCTACTTAACAATTCTATATAATAGAATAGCTAGTATTAAATATTAAGTATAGTACTTAAGAAAGAGTTAGCTATTAACGATTATATTAAAGCAAATTTCAAATTACTTAAAGAGAACTATCTTTCTCTATAAGATTAGAGGGCTCTTTATATAATAAGCTCCTTCTTATAGCTATTCTACTAAGCGATTCTAGAGACTTAAAGCAACTGTATTATACTTAATTAACTTCTTTTTATAATAGACGTCCTTAGTAATTATATAGAGAAGTTTTTAAATTCTTATTATATAAATAAAGACTTACTTATACGAATTTAATAAGTAGTTTAGAAGTTTAAGGAGTATTATTATAAAATAGACAACTTACCTTTCTATACTACTATACTTATTCTTTATCTAAAATTATTATATAAAATATATAAAAATTTAGTAGAAATAAGATTATTAAAAAATTATACTTTTTAGAGTAAAAGAGTTTTAGATATAATATTAAGATTTACGAATTTTACTAAATTTAATATTATATAAAATACCTAAAATTATACTTTTATAAGAATTTAATAAGTTTAACCAGATTATTAATAAGTTTAATTAATAAATTATTTAGTTAATAAGTTAAGATAAATATAAGAATTACTATATTAAGGTACTATATAAAGTTTAAGTATCTCCTTTATAATAGTAGTATAGAAGTATATATAAAAAACGCTAGCTATAACTTTTAATATTTATAGTAAATATTTTATCTATTCATATAATAAGCGATGAACTAAAACGAGTATTTTTAGAAGGTTATTATACGATTTTATAGGAGAGAATATAGCTTAATATATTAAGTATTAAATATATAGAATATATAAAACGTTGGTATTAAAGTAGAACTCTAGTAGGAAACTCTTAAGATACTTAAAAATATTTAAAATTAAATATAATATATTATATATATTTAAATTATAAGAAATATATTTAGTCTAGTTTTAAATCTAATACTAACTACTATTAAAAACTCTACTAAAAAACCTACTACCTTTACTACTATTATCTTTCGGAGATATTAAATAAGTATAATTATAACGCTTAGTATATTTATTATATATTAGTTTAGAGTTGTTATTATTATAAATAGTATATTAAGTAGTATAGTTAGTATAGATATAGTTAGAATATATACTACTAAACTAGCTATTAAAAGAGATATATTTATTATATATAGTAAATTCTCCTATATAATTATAGGTAGTAGTATAATAATTCTATAGCTAGATATTTAGGGTATAATAAAAATAGATAAGAAGGCTTTTAATATAGGATTAGTACTAAAATAAAAGAGTAGCTATATTAATTCGGTTATATTATACTATAATAAGAGTATTAGCTAAATTATATAGAAAAAGACTTTAAATATAAATTAGAAAGTTAGTAAGTTTAATAATCTTAGAACCCTTTTTAATAGTTAAATTAAATATATTAGAGGATCTAGGCTATTAATTTCTTACTATAAAATAGAAGATCTTACTTAGATAAGTAGTAATAAGTAAATAGAAGATTAAAATCTCTTTATATATAGTAGAATTTAGAAAATTAGCTTAACTAGTAGCTAAACTACTAAATCCAGTAATAGTATATCTAATAGCCTAGACTAGATTTATATAGAAGATCTAGTTAGTTTAATAAATAAGAGCTGTATAAACAACTTTATAGTAATTACTATAAAGCTAAAGAATAGTATTAATAAAAAAAGGATTATTAAAGCTTATACTAATATTATATAAGAGTTAGTATAGAGAAGATAAATTAGTAGTATTATAACAGCCTCGCGATTAGCCAGGTACAGGATAGAGTAATAACTAAGAGTAGTTATATACTATAAGAGAATTATTCTTATAGACTTATAATAGAAGTATATAAGTAGAGTATATAGAGGATATTTAAGTTAACTACAAAGAGTTATAAAGGTTAGAGTTATAAAGTCGTTAAATACAATTTAGTTCCCTTACTATTTCTTCCTATTTAATTACTTAGTTAACTAAGCAATTAAGTATATTTAGTTACTTAGTTAACTAAG
The DNA here is from genome assembly GCA_010094045.1 of Lojkania enalia. Lineage (NCBI taxonomy): Eukaryota > Fungi > Ascomycota > Dothideomycetes > Pleosporales > Lojkania > Lojkania enalia. Next base: position 4,364 of record ML986855.1, on the reverse strand, counting down.
CTATTAAACACGTTATATATCTTATATTAGTCTTATTCTTCTAGTTATATAGAATTTTAAATCTTGATTAGGTCTAGTATAGGAATTCCTATAAGAATATCTATAATACTATCTTCCCCCTTTAAGCTCTTAGCCTAAGAGTTTTCCCGTTTTAAACTAGTATATAGTAGAGTTAATACGCTGTTTTCGTTAAAACTATATATATTCCTAATACCTCTCCTTTATTATTTAACTCTAAGTAGATACTATTATACTAATTATATAGACCGTTTAAGCGAGACTATTATACCTTATTTCTAGTACTTCTATAAGAGGTTAACTTATAAAATAGATAAGAAGGAGATATCTAAAAAGTTATATTATTTAGAATACTTTTATACTAGTATATATTTATTATATAATACAAATTATAATACTTAAATTACTCGTATATTATAATTCTATACTATTAATTCGTTTCTAATTCTTCCTAGTAGTAAAGTAGGATGCTAAAGTTGTAAAACTAGAGGAGAAGATTTGTCTAGCCTAAGAAGAGTTAAAATAACTTTTTAATAAGGTAGTAGCGGTTTATATGAAAATTTAGCGTCTTTATAAGATTTGTAAGTAAGTAAAGTATAAGTAGGTAAAGGATTATAAACGTGCGTGGGAGTAGCTTAAGAAAGAGGAAAAAGTAGATTACGAAGCGGGTCTTCTTCTTAAAGTAGAGTTGCCTTCTATAATACAGCTAATATCGTTCGATTCTACTACTCTATTTCTAGATTTTCTTTATAAATTTAGATTTTATAATATATCTATAATACTATAGAGCTAAGATTTTCTTCTAGTTTTAGGTATTATTCTATAGGTTTTTATATTTATCTACTCTTAACTATTTAATCAAATAATATTGTTTGCTATTTTATATTCTATACTTTATTATTCTCTTAACTTTCTATTTCTAGTCTTCTCCGTATACGTCTATATTATATACTACTAGTTTAGTATCCTAGGGTGCCTTTTCTATAAGTATAATATAGAAGGTTAGATAGATTTTTATAGTTGTAGGTAATTTAAGTAGATAGTTTATAGATAATATTTATTCCTTAATCTTATATAATCTAATTTTAATATAATTTAATTTACTACTTAGTTATTTACTTTAAATATTTTTTTATAGTAGCTAAACTTTTTCTCCCTTTTTAAAGTAAGGTAGTTATTTATATTTTATATTATAGTATTTCTTTATAGTATATTATAGAAATTAGAAGTCTTTCTTTAGTAAGTCTTATATTTATTAAATATTCTCAATTCGTTCCTATACCTATAGTACCTATAATACTATTTTAATTAGGGTATTATAAAATTTTAGTTTATATCTATAATTTACTATAAATAGTAATATTCTAATTATACTATATATAATACTATTATATAGGAGTTATACTATTAGTAGTAGTATTACCCAATTATTTTATCTATAGTTAAGATAGTACTATAGATATTACTCTACTACTTAGTTTATTTATTCTATCTATCTATTCGTTTATAGATAAAATATTATAGATAATATATTCTACTATTAAAGCGGCCAAACTATTAAAGCGGCTACTTTTTCTTAGTATTATAAACACTACGTATAAACTATAATAAATCTACAACGCGACCTTCTATTAATTTAATAAGAAGGTAGAATTGAGCTTACCTTATAGGCGTATAAATTAGGCTAGTTTAAGAGCGTGCGACGCGCTGCTATAACTTTTAATATATAATATTAACGACTCTCTACTCGACTTTATAGAATTATATTTCACCCTCGTATATAACTAAATTACTAGAAGCTTATAGTAACTAAAGAATAAACAATTATATAATATATTCTTAACCTTAATTTACGAGGATTTGCGCCCTAGCTATATAAGGTAGTAGATATAGTAGATAAACTATTAGGCGTATATAGTAGAATATCTATAGAAAAGAATTAGCCTAAATAATTTATAGCGCGTATAAACGAGCTTAAAATAGCCTTTAATCGAGTAAAAGATTGTTAAAAAATAAAATAAGAGAATTTAGAGGTTATTAACGCGTGGTTTAAGCTTATATAAGATATAATTGCGAAATATAGCATATATAATAATAATATCTACAACTTTAATAAGATAGGCTTTTAGATAGGTATTATTAGTATTATAAAGGTTATTACAGGTTTAAAACGTTGTATAAGGTCTACTCTTATACAGCTAGGCGATCGCGAGTAAGTTATAGTTATCTAAAGTATCTATACTACTACGTACGCGACCCTACTATTTATTATTTATAAAGGACGCGTCTATATCTCTATATAGTATAAAGAAGTAGGTATACTATACGATTGGAAAATTTCAGTCTCTAAGAACGGCTGGACAAATAACGCGCTTAGTCTTAAGTAGCTAAAGCACTTTAATAAGTATATAAAAATATGTTAGGTAGAGTTATATAAACTACTTATTTTAAACGGCTATAAAAGCTACCTTAACTAGAAATTTAAAGATTACTACTTTATATAAAAGATCCTAACGTTTTATATACCTTCTTATTTATCGTATATACTTTAGCCTCTTAATATAGTTTACTTCTCGCTATTAAAGCTGAAGTACTTATAGTATATATAAGACTTAATATACTAACGCGTCTACTATATTAATAAAAAAAGCTTCTTTCCAGCCTTTAAGGACGCGTTTTTTAATATATTTATGTACGAGAACTATTGAAAGGCCTTTAAAGTAATAGGAATTATTCCTCTAAACGCGTAGGTTGTATTAAATCGCTTTAATATATAACTATATACCCTACTAAAACTACTTCTATAAGAAGACTTCTAATAGTCTAAAATTCTAAGTAATATATATAAATTTGGGTTACAATTAATACTTATACGAAAGTCCTTTATATAATTATTAAAAGAGGCGTAAGAAGGATTCTTACAGCTTATAAAAGGTGCTAAGTTAATGTTACATTAGAATACGCTTCTTTAAGCTTACAACTCTAAGCTTAAAAGGTAATTAGAAGAAGTAACTAAGCGTAAAACGTATAAAAGAAAGTATATTTAGTATAGTAGTATAGTATTATATAGTAAGAGATCTTTATATATAGCTGCTGAAGTATCTATAGGCTTTCAGCCCTTTAAGAAGACTCGTAGTACTGATACTTAAGAAAGAGCTCAACCAGCTTAACGCTACTATAGCAACTATAGTAAAACTAGACATAACGCTCGTACGTACTAAAAGGATAGTAGAGAAAATTCTAAATTAGATAAAAGTATATTATATATAGGATCTCTTATTAGTATTAAATAAATTAACTTTTTGTATATAGTATTTATTATACTAAGAAAAAGTAGCTGCTTTAATAGTTTAGCCGCTTTAATAGTAGAATATATTATCTTATATTTAATTTCTAGTAAGTTTATAATTATTTACTAAAACTTTAAAATAAACTTAATATTTTAGTCTATAATTATTTTCTATAGTACCCTATATTATACGACAATCTATTTTAGAAAGATATTTACAACCTATTCTACTAGTAATACTTTATTATAGGAGATAAAGTAGGTATACTTTATAAGTCTATCTATAATTATTATAATAGAGTTGTATACTTCTCTCTTAGAGTAGTTTTTTAACTTTAGTAGCTTAATAATAAAGTCTATAGTAATTTCTATCTATAGTTTAGTTAGTATTTCTAGGTTTTATAGTAATCTATAGAATATATATCTATTAGGTTTATTCTATTAGTAGTCTATATATTCTTATAATATATTCTTTATCTATTTCCTTACTTTAGGAAAGTAGAATCCTCTAAGAATTTATTCTAGTATTTTTATAATAGTATAGGTAAGATAATAGGTTTAAATATAGTACGAATCTACTTAGAGGTATATAGAAGTATATAGGGGTTTAGAGACCTAAAAATTCTATTAATACCTATAGGCCTTATATAAAAGAATATAGAAGAACTATTAAGCTACTTATAAGGGAGTATACAACTATATATAGAAGGGAAAAGGGGCGGAGCTGGGGGTAAAATAAGATAAGTAAAAAGCTTTAGGATAAGATTATATATAAAGCTTTTTGTAGAATAATTTCTTCGCATTATTATACTACCCTCCTTCTTATAGGCTAATAGTCTCTATCTACGCTGGTTTAAGAGGGAATTAGAGCTATTATAGATAGGTTCTAGTATAAAGAAATTTCTTTAAAGAGGTATTTATTAGTAAGAGCTAATATATATAATTGTTTATAGAGATACGTTTATATATTAATATAATATTAAGTAAGGTTTTTATAGTAAGTATAATTAACCTATATATTAGCTAGTAACTACTATTATAATAGTTTATTAATATT